>VIIQ02000559.1:0-87500 GCA_007449985.2 Desmodesmus armatus
TCAACAAGCTTGGGCAAGAAGGCAAAGAGCACTTTGTCTACCAGGTGAGCACAGTTACAAATGACCAGCTGGTTCCAAAGGCATCAGCAGCAGTTGCTGCTGCTGCTCCCACACCAGCACACAGCTTCTCAATGTGAGGCTTGCCAGAAAGCTCGTAGCTGGCAGTAAAAACAACACCCTATGCTGCGATGCATATTCAACAGCTGCCATAACAATATCCGGTGCCGCGAGGTCTGCATGATGCGCGCGTACGAGCGCCAGGCGGCGCTCGCAGCATACCTTGCTGCACTTGAAATCACGCTCAAATGCCTTATTCTTGCAACCATCCCTGAAGTGATAAGAATCGTCAACTTGTAGATACACGTCGCGCTTCCAGTTGTAGAAATCAATGCGACCATGGCAATCGGTCAAGTGCACCTGCCAACACCACTCCTGTGACTGCTGCTGCTGCGCAACTAGCTGCATGAACTTCCACTCTGCAGGGGGGATAACAGACGGCCAGCAGCCTCCCATGCCCCACTTTCATAAGTGCAGAGCAGCACATGAGTGCGACAGGCTTGCGCACAGCGTCAGGGGTGCACAACTTGAAGTGTTGCACCTTGTCCCGACACTCCGTAGTGCACCACATGAACTGCTTCTTCTTCTCTGACTTGAGCAACTTATACTCATTGCCAGCACGGTCCACCCACGTCACTGTGTTGTGTGGCTTCTTCACCCTGATCCCCCCCAGTTGATGTGCTGCCAAGGCCTTCCTCATCAATGCCCCCTCCCTTTGCTGTTGCCGTGCTGTTGCTCCGCCATGCCGTGACCTGCAGAGGAAGGATGGAGCAGACGCAGCAAGCACTGTTACTGATGAGGTAGCTGACAACCGTACAAGATGGTGGAGAAGTTTAGGAATGTGACTGGTGAGGACCCCATCATCATGATGGACAACGTCCGCATACAGGCCAACATCCCGGATAAGATCATCGAGTCCCGCTACGGCACCATCACCCTGCCTGAAGGCTGCCGCCTTCGCTTCCCCCCCCACAGCAGACATTGATCAGCTGGTGGAGCACTCCATTGGTGCAGTCAAGGGAGCAGCAACAGACAAGGTGTTTGATGAATGCTGCCATGGGTTTGTGTTCTCGGGTGAGTCCCTGCGGCGCATCTTCAAGGTGTGTGTTTAAGAGGTTTGAGAAGGGGGAGCTGTACCACGGGGGGTGGAGCGCAACATGCGCAAGCTGCCCACTGTGTTGAGGATTATCGCATCCGGAGAGGATGAGTGGTTCACAGATCCAGATGGCAAGCAGCACCATGGCAGCAACGGCGATGGCCGAATGCAGGCGACCGCTAAGGCGTCAGCGCATGCAGCAGATGCAGCAGCAGCATGGCAGCAGTTTGCTGTCCAAGCCTGCACATGGCTGCGCATGGGGGTGTGTGTTCCCAGGGTATGCCACCTATAGGGTTTAGGGTTCAGCTGCAGCCCTGCGTGGTGAGCATCAGTGTCTTCATGATCTGTGGCCAGTGCATCCGCTGAGCTAACAAGATGTAGTGCAGCCTGTGTTTATTCAAAGCACAGCCCTCAATGTAGTTGTTGCAAGTTTGATCAATGTAGTTATCAGGGTTGTGTGTGAGAGAGGGTGTTGGAAGTGCCACTGGCCCCACCCAGGTGTACTGTTGGGCAGGCAGCACACTAGCAGCTGTCCAATCATTGATTCTGTCACATAAACTGGTATGTTGTGGAGAGTTTGCAGCTTAGATGCCCCATCTTTACCTCATTGTGCTTGAGACAGGCACTACTGGGAGTTATGTCATGTCAACTGTGCCTGGTATTGCACTGTTAGCAGCTGTGCTTTCACAGCTGTGCAGCCCTCGGCATGATCGAGGCCGAATGCTATAATATGAGTACGAAACGAGTTCATTGCTGCGCAAGGAAAGCAACCTGGAAGCATCCAAGCAACTTCACCCTGTTCAAAGGCCAATGGTCCGCGCTTACATCAACATCACCCTCTGTAGCAACGTCAGTTGTAGTAAATCAAGCATTCAACGAACAGCAGGCGTCTAGAGAGCAGCCGGTGCCCACAGCAGGAACAGCAAGCAATCTGCAGAGACTGCCAGCTTTCCAGGTGTGGCGGGCTTGTCGCGATAAGGCCAGTGCCAGTGTGACGTGCTTGACAGGTCCTCTTAAAGCATTCATAAGTCATTCATTTTGCTTTCGAGAGCTGCACGCAAGCCCTTTGGAAGTTTCGCGCCAGACATCACTAGCATCTGCTCAAGTCTGAAGTCAGCTGAGGCGTCTATGGCCCCGCTGCAAAAGAAGACTATCACAATGCACAAAAAAACACACATTTGGTACACCACCGCTGCGGATTAGCAGGTCCGCGACACCAGCCTGCCTGGAACGTGCAGCAAGATGGGCACAAAACAGCGCAGCAGAGCGAGTTGACAAGTGAGTGCGATCAGATCTGCCAAGGAGCACTGCAGCTGGCACAGCTGCGGGCGAGCAGCTGCCCCACGGCGAAAGTCAACAACCTTCGCTTGGCAGCAAGTAGTCAGACCGTCACTGGGACCACAGGCTTGAAATGCAGGGACAGATGGGAGGGGTCTGCACACAGCTGGCTAGGGCTAACAAGTACCTACCAGATCGTACAGGCAGCTGCAGTGCTTGCCTTGAGTGTCTGCACAGCAGCTGCATGTGAAAAATGGGGTCTGTCAGCTGAAAATGGCCAGGAGGGGACCAGCAGCTGCTGCCTCAACAACATGCTGTAACAGCAGCTGCATGGCTTGTGCACCCACCCACGCACCAGCAGGGAGCTGACTCTCAAGCAGCTTTTTGAACGCCAACAGCAGCAGCGAGGCCAGGCTGTCTCAGTCTCCAACAAACTGTCTCACAACAAGGCAACAGCAGCAGCTCACAACCCAGCGCTGATCAGGCAACACACAGGCACATATGCCCCTGGGATTCAAATCTTGATTGCTCTATCCAGCTGTAAGCTGCTCTGGAGCTTTGAACGCAAACCTCACTTTCTCATTCAACGGCCATAATGTCGTCCGAACTGCCATGGGGCAAAAGGGCCCAGTTGCGCCCTAGCAGGGCCCCATAGGGATTCTTTGTTACGGAAAAGCATTTCTCTGCACTTGTCGACCCAAGACAGCAGCGGTGACCTTCCACCTGGCTTACTTCTGCCGAACTGAAGGTCTCACATGTGTGACCACCCCCCTGATTAAACCCCATTTGAACCCTAGCCCCAGCCCATTGGGCACTGCTGCTTCAGTGCTTTCAAATGCACCCTGTTGCTGTTTTCAACCACGCGCAGGGCACCAGCTAAGGAGGAGCCTGTGCACAGCGGTCACAACCGCCACACCCCGGCCACCAGGAAGTCATGCGTCGTGGCTTGCGCCCAGGCTCTCGTCGACGGCAAGGTCGATTATGGCCTTGCCGGCAGACTATATAAGAAGGTGCGCAAGCAGCTTGGTGGTGACAAGCTGGCAGAGGATCCCAAGCCTGTATTGAAGGGCAGATGGGACCACTTTGTGGAGTACGGTGACGTCGAGGACAACCTCCGCACAGGCCGCCCTGTCCTTATCAGCAGAGAAGATGCCCTAACAGCTAGTACAGCCATCAAGGCAGGAAGGCTGCACACAAAGACCCGCAAAGGACACACCATCACCCTGATATCCTACTTCACCACAGTGCGGCAGGCGACGGTGGAGTCTGATGCTGTCAAGGGTGTCATGCAGAAATACAACTGCACCCCCCACCAGCTGTACAACGCCATGATGAGGGAGGATCCCAACCTCGGGCGGCGCAGTTTTGCGTTGAAGTACCGGCTGACAGAAAAGGAGAAAGCTGCCCGGAAAAGCTTCTGCAAGCAGCTGCTGGCAGAGTGGAACGTCGCACAGGCGTTGCTGAATGCAATCCTAGCTAGGATTGTGCAGTGCGACGAGGGCCGCTGGACATACAACACCTACACCCATGCATGTCAGGGCATATGTGGACCTGCAGCACCTCCCCCTGCACGACTACGTGTCGCTGCCAACGATCAAGGGGGACAAGCAGCAGACAGTTCACTTCTTCATATGCGTGTCAGCACACCCCAGCTTCAGCGACAAGAACGGCTTGGTGTACTATGAACTCACCACAGCACCACCCACATCCTCCGCTGGTTCAACAAGCTTGGGCAAGAAGGCAAAGAGCCCTT
Organism: Desmodesmus armatus; assembly: GCA_007449985.2. Classification (NCBI taxonomy): domain Eukaryota; kingdom Viridiplantae; phylum Chlorophyta; class Chlorophyceae; order Sphaeropleales; family Scenedesmaceae; genus Desmodesmus; species Desmodesmus armatus. The sequence continues at coordinate 4,185 of VIIQ02000559.1, forward strand.
TGTCTACCAGGTGAGCACAGTTACAAATTGACCAGCTGGTTTCCAAAGGCATCAGCAGCAGTTGCTGCTGCTGCTCCCACCCCAGCACACAGCTTCTCAATGTGAGGCTTGCCAGAAAGCTCGTAGCTGGCAGTAAAAACAACACCCTTATGCTGCGATGCATATTCAACAGCTGCCATAACAATATCTGGTGCCGCGAGGTCTGCATGATGCGCGCGTACGAGCGCCAGGCGGCGCTCGCAGCATACCTTGCTGCACTTGAAATCACGCTCAAATGCCTTATTCTTGCAACCATCCCTGAAGTGATAAGAATCGTCAACTTGTAGATACACGTCGCGCTTCCAGTTGTAGAAATCAATGCGACCATGGCAATCGGTCAAGTGCACCTGCCAACACCACTCCTGTGACTGCTGCTGCTGCGCAACTAGCTGCATGAACTTCCACTCTGCAGGGGGGATAACAGGACGGCCAGCAGCCTCCCATGCCCCACTTTCATAAGTGCAGAAGCAGCACATGAGTGCGACAGGCTTGCGCACAGCGTCAGGGGTGCACAACTTGAAGTGTTGCACCTTGTCCCGACACTCCGTAGTGCACCACATGAACTGCTGCTTCTTCTCTGACTTGAGCAACTTATACTCATTGCCAGCACGGTCCACCCACGTCACTGCTCTGTTGTGTGGCTTCTTCACCCTGATCCCCCCCAGTTGATGTGCTGCCAAGGCCTTCCTCATCAATGCCTCCCTCCCTTTGCTGTTGCCGTGCTGTTGCTCCGCCATGCCGTGACCTGCAGAGGAAGGATGGAGCAGACGCAGCAAGCACTGTTACTGATGAGGTAGCTGACAACCTGTACAAGATGGTGGAGAAGTTTAGGAATGTGACTGGTGAGGACCCCATCATCATGATGGACAACGTCCGCATACAGGCCAACATCCCGGATAAGATCATCGAGTCCCGCTACGGCACCATCACCCTGCCTGAAGGCTGCCGCCTTCGCTTCCCCCCCACAGCTCAGACATTGATCAGCTGGTGGAGCACTCCATTGGTGCAGTCAAGGGAGCAGCAACAGACAAGGTGTTTGATGAATGCTGCCATGGGGTTGTGTTCTCGGGTGAGTCCCTGCGGCGCATCTTCAAGGGTGTGTTTAAGAGGTTTGAGAAGGGGGAGCTGTACCACCGGGGGGTGGAGCGCAACATGCGCAAGCTGCCCACTGTGTTGAGGATTATCGCATCCGGAGAGGATGAGTGGTTCACAGATCCAGATGGCAAGCAGCACCATGGCAGCAACGGCGACTGGCCGAATGCAGGCGACCGCTAAGGCGTCAGCGCATGCAGCAGATGCAGCAGCAGCATGGCAGCAGTTTGCTGTCCAAGCCTGCACATGGCTGCGCATGGGGTGTGTGTTCCCAGGGTATGCCACCTATAGGGTTTAGGGTTCAGCTGCAGCCACTGCTGTGGTGAGCATCAGTGTCTTCATGATCTGTGGCCAGTGCATCCGCTGAGCTAACAAGATGTAGTGCAGCCTGTGTTTATTCAAAGCACAGCCCTCAATGTAGTTGTTGCAAGTTTGATCAATGTAGTTATCAGGGTTGTGTGTGAGAGAGGGTGTTGGAAGTGCCACTGGCCCCCACCCAGGTGTACTGTTGGGCAGGCAGCACACATAGCAGCTGTCCAATCATTGATTCTGTCACATAAACTGGTATGTGTGGAGAGTTTGCAGCTTAGATGCCCCATCTTTACCTCATTGTGCTTGAGACAGGCACTACTGGGAGTTATGTCATGTCAACTGTGCCTGGTATTGCACTGTTAGCAGCTGTGCTTTCACAGCTGTGCAACCAGGCATGCTCGAGGCCGAATGCTATAATATTGAGTACGAAACGAGTTCATTTGCTGCGCAAGGAAAGCAACCTGGAAGCATCCAAGCCAACTTCACCCCTGTTCAAAGGCCAATGGTCCGCGCTTACATCAACATCACCCTCTGTAGCAACGTCAGTTTGTAGTAAATCAAGCATTCAACGAACAGCAGGCGTCTAGAGAGCAGCCGGTGCCCACAGCAGGAACAGCAAGCAATCTGCAGAGACTGCCAGCTTTCCAGGTGTGGCGGGCTTGTCGCGATAAGGCCAGTGCCAGTGTGACGTGCTTGACAGGTCCTCTTAAAGCATTCATAAGTCATTCATTTTGCTTTCGAGAGCTGCACGCAAGCCCTTTGGAAGTTTCGCGCCAGACATCACTAGCATCTGCTCAAGTCTGAAGTCAGCTGAGGCGTCTATGGCCCCGCTGCACCAGATAGACTCTCACAATGCACAAAAACACACATTTTGGTACACGCACCGCTGCGGATTATGCAGGTCCGCGACACCAGCCTGCCTGGAACGCTGCAGCAAGATGGGCAAAAACAAGCGCAGCAGAGCGAGTGACAAGTGAGTGCGATCAGATCTGCCCAGGTAGCACTGCAGCCTGGCACAGCTTGCGGGCGAGCAGCTGCACCAACGGCGAAAGTCAACAACCTTCGCTTTGGCAGCAAGTAGTCAGACCGTCACTGGGACCACAGGCTTGAAATGCAGGGACAGATGGGAGGGGTCTGCACACAGCTGGCTAGGGCTAACAAGTACCTACCAGATCGTACAGGCAGCTGCAGTGCTTGCCTTGAGTGTCTGCACAGCAGCTGCATGTGAAAAATGGGGTCTGTCAGCTGAAAATGGCCAGGAGGGGACCAGCAGCTGCTGCCTCAACAACATGCTGTAACAGCAGCTGCATGGCTTGTGCACCCACCCACGCACCAGCAGGGAGCTGACTCTCAAGCAGCTTTTTGAACGCCAACAGCAGCAGCGAGGCCAGGCTGTCTCAGTCTCCAACAAACTGTCTCACAACAAGGCAACAGCAGCAGCTCACAACCCAGCGCTGATCAGGCAACACACAGGCACATATGCCCCTGGGATTCAAATCTTGATTGCTCTATCCAGCTGTAAGCTGCTCTGGAGCTTTGAACGCAAACCTCACTTTCTCATTCAACGGCCATAATGTCGTCCGAACTGCCATGGGGCAAAAGGGCCCAGTTGCGCCCTAGCAGGGCCCCATAGGGATTCTTTGTTACGGAAAAGCATTTCTCTGCACTTGTCGACCCAAGACAGCAGCGGTGACCTTCCACCTGGCTTACTTCTGCCGAACTGAAGGTCTCACATGTGTGACCACCCCCTGATTAAACCCCATTTGAACCCTAGCCCCAGCCCATTGGGCACTGCTGCTTCAGTGCTTTCAAATGCACCCTGTTGCTGTTTTCAACCACGCGCAGGGCACCAGCTAAGGAGGAGCCTGTGCACAGCGGTCACAACCGCCACACCCGGCCACCAGGAAGTCATGCGTCGTGGCTTGCGCCCAGGCTCTCGTCGACGGCAAGGTCGATTATGGCCTTGCCGGCAGACTATATAAGAAGGTGCGCAAGCAGCTTGGTGGTGACAAGCTGGCAGAGGATCCCAAGCCTGTATTGAAGGGCAGATGGGACCACTTTGTGGAGTACGGTGACGTCGAGGACAACCTCCGCACAGGCCGCCCTGTCCTTATCAGCAGAGAAGATGCCCTAACAGCTAGTACAGCCATCAAGGCAGGAAGGCTGCACACAAAGACCCGCAAAGGACACACCATCACCCTGATATCCTACTTCACCACAGTGCGGCAGGCGACGGTGGAGTCTGATGCTGTCAAGGGTGTCATGCAGAAATACAACTGCACCCCCCACCAGCTGTACAACGCCATGATGAGGGAGGATCCCAACCTCGGGCGGCGCAGTTTTGCGTTGAAGTACCGGCTGACAGAAAAGGAGAAAGCTGCCCGGAAAAGCTTCTGCAAGCAGCTGCTGGCAGAGTGGAACGTCGCACAGGCGTTGCTGAATGCAATCCTAGCTAGGATTGTGCAGTGCGACGAGGGCCGCTGGACATACAACACCTACACCCATGCGCATGTCAGGGCATATGTGGACCTGCAGCACCTCCCCCTGCACGACTACGTGTCGCTGCCAACGATCAAGGGGGACAAGCAGCAGACAGTTCACTTCTTCATATGCGTGTCAGCACACCCCAGCTTCAGCGACAAGAACGGCTTGGTGTACTATGAACTCACCACAGGCACCACCCACATCCTCCGCTGGTTCAACAAGCTTGGGCAAGAAGGCAAAGAGCCCTTTGTCTACCAGGTGAGCACAGTTACAAATTGACCAGCTGGTTTCCAAAGGCATCAGCAGCAGTTGCTGCTGCTGCTCCCACCCCAGCACACAGCTTCTCAATGTGAGGCTTGCCAGAAAGCTCGTAGCTGGCAGTAAAAACAACACCCTTATGCTGCGATGCATATTCAACAGCTGCCATAACAATATCTGGTGCCGCGAGGTCTGCATGATGCGCGCGTACGAGCGCCAGGCGGCGCTCGCAGCATACCTTGCTGCACTTGAAATCACGCTCAAATGCCTTATTCTTGCAACCATCCCTGAAGTGATAAGAATCGTCAACTTGTAGATACACGTCGCGCTTCCAGTTGTAGAAATCAATGCGACCATGGCAATCGGTCAAGTGCACCTGCCAACACCACTCCTGTGACTGCTGCTGCTGCGCAACTAGCTGCATGAACTTCCACTCTGCAGGGGGGATAACAGGACGGCCAGCAGCCTCCCATGCCCCACTTTCATAAGTGCAGAAGCAGCACATGAGTGCGACAGGCTTGCGCACAGCGTCAGGGGTGCACAACTTGAAGTGTTGCACCTTGTCCCGACACTCCGTAGTGCACCACATGAACTGCTTCTTCTTCTCTGACTTGAGCAACTTATACTCATTGCCAGCACGGTCCACCCACGTCACTGCTCTGTTGTGTGGCTTCTTCACCCTGATCCCCCCCAGTTGATGTGCTGCCAAGGCCTTCCTCATCAATGCCTCCCTCCCTTTGCTGTTGCCGTGCTGTTGCTCCGCCATGCCGTGACCTGCAGAGGAAGGATGGAGCAGACGCAGCAAGCACTGTTACTGATGAGGTAGCTGACAACCTGTACAAGATGGTGGAGAAGTTTAGGAATGTGACTGGTGAGGACCCCATCATCATGATGGACAACGTCCGCATACAGGCCAACATCCCGGATAAGATCATCGAGTCCCGCTACGGCACCATCACCCTGCCTGAAGGCTGCCGCCTTCGCTTCCCCCCCCACAGCTCAGACATTGATCAGCTGGTGGAGCACTCCATTGGTGCAGTCAAGGGAGCAGCAACAGACAAGGTGTTTGATGAATGCTGCCATGGGGTTGTGTTCTCGGGTGAGTCCCTGCGGCGCATCTTCAAGGGTGTGTTTAAGAGGTTTGAGAAGGGGGAGCTGTACCACCGGGGGGTGGAGCGCAACATGCGCAAGCTGCCCACTGTGTTGAGGATTATCGCATCCGGAGAGGATGAGTGGTTCACAGATCCAGATGGCAAGCAGCACCATGGCAGCAACGGCGACTGGCCGAATGCAGGCGACCGCTAAGGCGTCAGCGCATGCAGCAGATGCAGCAGCAGCATGGCAGCAGTTTGCTGTCCAAGCCTGCACATGGCTGCGCATGGGGTGTGTGTTCCCAGGGTATGCCACCTATAGGGTTTAGGGTTCAGCTGCAGCCACTGCTGTGGTGAGCATCAGTGTCTTCATGATCTGTGGCCAGTGCATCCGCTGAGCTAACAAGATGTAGTGCAGCCTGTGTTTATTCAAAGCACAGCCCTCAATGTAGTTGTTGCAAGTTTGATCAATGTAGTTATCAGGGTTGTGTGTGAGAGAGGGTGTTGGAAGTGCCACTGGCCCCCACCCAGGTGTACTGTTGGGCAGGCAGCACACATAGCAGCTGTCCAATCATTGATTCTGTCACATAAACTGGTATGTGTGGAGAGAGTTTGCAGCTTAGATGCCCCATCTTTACCTCATTGTGCTTGAGACAGGCACTACTGGGAGTTATGTCATGTCAACTGTGCCTGGTATTGCACTGTTAGCAGCTGTGCTTTCACAGCTGTGCAACCAGGCATGCTCGAGGCCGAATGCTATAATATTGAGTACGAAACGAGTTCATTTGCTGCGCAAGGAAAGCAACCTGGAAGCATCCAAGCCAACTTCACCCCTGTTCAAAGGCCAATGGTCCGCGCTTACATCAACATCACCCTCTGTAGCAACGTCAGTTTGTAGTAAATCAAGCATTCAACGAACAGCAGGCGTCTAGAGAGCAGCCGGTGCCCACAGCAGGAACAGCAAGCAATCTGCAGAGACTGCCAGCTTTCCAGGTGTGGCGGGCTTGTCGCGATAAGGCCAGTGCCAGTGTGACGTGCTTGACAGGTCCTCTTAAAGCATTCATAAGTCATTCATTTTGCTTTCGAGAGCTGCACGCAAGCCCTTTGGAAGTTTCGCGCCAGACATCACTAGCATCTGCTCAAGTCTGAAGTCAGCTGAGGCGTCTATGGCCCCGCTGCACCAGATAGACTCTCACAATGCACAAAAACACACATTTTGGTACACGCACCGCTGCGGATTATGCAGGTCCGCGACACCAGCCTGCCTGGAACGCTGCAGCAAGATGGGCAAAAACAAGCGCAGCAGAGCGAGTGACAAGTGAGTGCGATCAGATCTGCCCAGGTAGCACTGCAGCCTGGCACAGCTTGCGGGCGAGCAGCTGCACCAACGGCGAAAGTCAACCAACCTTCGCTTTGGCAGCAAGTAGTCAGACCGTCACTGGGACCACAGGCTTGAAATGCAGGGACAGATGGGAGGGGTCTGCACACAGCTGGCTAGGGCTAACAAGTACCTACCAGATCGTACAGGCAGCTGCAGTGCTTGCCTTGAGTGTCTGCACAGCAGCTGCATGTGAAAAATGGGGTCTGTCAGCTGAAAATGGCCAGGAGGGGACCAGCAGCTGCTGCCTCAACAACATGCTGTAACAGCAGCTGCATGGCTTGTGCACCCACCCACGCACCAGCAGGGAGCTGACTCTCAAGCAGCTTTTTGAACGCCAACAGCAGCAGCGAGGCCAGGCTGTCTCAGTCTCCAACAAACTGTCTCACAACAAGGCAACAGCAGCAGCTCACAACCCAGCGCTGATCAGGCAACACACAGGCACATATGCCCCTGGGATTCAAATCTTGATTGCTCTATCCAGCTGTAAGCTGCTCTGGAGCTTTGAACGCAAACCTCACTTTCTCATTCAACGGCCATAATGTCGTCCGAACTGCCATGGGGCAAAAGGGCCCAGTTGCGCCCTAGCAGGGCCCCATAGGGATTCTTTGTTACGGAAAAGCATTTCTCTGCACTTGTCGACCCAAGACAGCAGCGGTGACCTTCCACCTGGCTTACTTCTGCCGAACTGCTCCCGTGGCTGGCTTGCGGAAATGCACAGCACCGACCCACCTCCAATGCAACACCCGGTCACCATCAATGGGGTCACGGTAGTATCCGAATGCATCCGCTGTCCATCCGCGCCGGCAGCAAACTTCAGTGTGAAGTTGTTGGTGCACCAGGCAATGCCTGGCTAGCAGGACAGCTCAGAAAGCGTTTGCTGCACTACAAAGCAGCACACAGGCTAGTCCCAAACTGCCAGAAATGCCTGAGGCAACACACCAGGTTGAACACCATCTCAAGCTGGGGTACCCAAAGTCAAAGCGTGACCGTCTTCTCAAGTAAGCCAGGTAGCCTCAGCACCCTCCCCTCAGGAACCTCCAAAATACACAAGCAGCAGCAATTTCAGATCAGGAAGCAGCTGGGGTCACTGAGACGCAACCAGGCGCATACTACACATGGTGAAGCCTTCGGCTTGAAGTGTGCCATGGTGATGAGGCATGTGCCTGATGGCACATGCGGTGCACAAACCTGCCCAAGCTGCTTTGGCCGCACACACACGGGCGACAGCCAAGTTGGCACTATGCGCGCACACACCAAGGGGCCAGTCACAACGGGGTGCTGGACTACCTTACAGCTGCAATTCCTGCACTGCATGCATGGGCTGCGACAACAACACTTACGTTGAACGCAAAGTGTGCATTGCGCAGTGCTGGTAGTGCCTACCAAATGGAAAACATAATGGCCAGAACACCCACACCAGCATTGTTCCTGCCAATTCCACACCCCAGACAGCACCGCATCTGAAATTTCTGGATGCACACACTGTTTATCCATGCTAGCAGCTTTGAACTTCACTGAAGCTGCTGGCAGTGCACAAAACCAGTCACTTGGTTCACACTGAGTGTGAACTAAGATGCAGGATGTGCAAGATGGCTGCATGGCAGGTGCAGTATCAGCCACAGCCACAGTCCAGCAAGGGGTGCTGCATCACACCCAGTGGACAGGGCAGGCCTGCTAGGTGACATAACCCCCTCCACTGCAAAGCCATCAACATAACATGCTGTAAGAAGCAGCCACACCACGCCAACAGCCAGCTGGGGTGAGGTACAGGTGCAGGTCACACAGGCATAAACCAAATCTCTGGCTTAAAATGCCACAAGGATTGTGTGTTCTGATGTTGGGTGAATCCACCAGCACAACTTGTGCACTGCACTGGGTGCAGCCAAACCAGTGACCTGCAAACACACTCACAGGGGCTGATTCAGCAACATGCTGGCCTTGACCCAATTTGCATTGCATGCCCTCAGAAACATGCGGTGGCGTAGCCCAAGCCGCACGTTGTTGATAATGCCCTGTAGGGCAATTTGCAACTGTGCAGACCGCACAGTACTGACGAGCTTGGTAGCACACTCAAGTTTTTTACCAGGGGCATACTCAAGTTTGGCGCTACTGCTCGACCCACCAAGGGCCTGCCCACCAGCTACACCTGCAGCGGCAATCACTGATGGCACCAGCCTGACACCCCAGCCAGCATTGCATTGCGGCCAACCCTCGGGCTGCTGACTATCTCCAGATCAGGGCCGCTGCTGCTTGCTGTGCCACCTCGGGGTCCTCATTGCCGCATAGGTGCTGCAACAGTTGGTGCCATACGGGCTCGTCCCCAGGGCCCTGCACAGCAGAATCAGGCAGTGTGGTGTTGGTGAACACTATGTGCGTAAAGTGTGTACGCAGAACACATATGGAAAGCTCGAATCTTGAGCTGTTGAGGGCCTCCATCACAGCATTATTGAGCGCTGGATTCCTGCAACATATGGAATCGCTGCACAACGGCAGCCATGTGCTGAAAAGCTGACAAAAAGCAGGCGGCTGTGGATGCTGGAGTCCCCAACACAAGCAAGCCAGCAAAGGTTCTATATAGTATGCCTGCGTGATGGTCATGGTCGCACCTGTTTGATTTCATGTTGGTAGCGCTGCCACTCATGCCTTGGGGGTATTGACAGGTGAGTCAATTGCTGCAGCTGTGTGAGCTGCACCAGCAGCGGCTCTGGGACATCGCTGTGCCCGTTGGGGAGATTGCCAGCCAGCATCAGCTCTCGCAGCTGCGTCAGACGGCACAGCGCCAGGATCACATCAGGGTCTGCAGTCACTGAAGAGCACAGCAGAAGATGCCGCAGCCTGTGCAGGCCCTGCAAGGTGTCCACAAGCTCTGCCGAGTACACCAACTTGTGCAGGCCCAGCACTTGCAAGCCAGGGCAGCAGCTGACGAGGCTGGTGCCTGTGGGGGCTGCCATAGCTATAGGTGTATACATCACGCTGCCCTCTGGCTGAATGTGATTGCGTTAACACCAACCATCTTCAACTCCACAAGGCTTGTCAGCTGCCTGCCAGTCGTGAAGACGTGCTGCCAGACGCCGGGTGGCACTCTGCAGTTCACGAGCTCAAGGATTTGGAGGCGGCTGCTTGCTGTCAGTGCTGAGTAGACGGCTGCTGACATTGTGGAGTGAAGGGACTGACCCACTACGCTGAAGTCCAAAAGCACTTGCGTAAGCTGCTGCAATTTTGGCACGTGCTCCAACAGATACTCGTCACCGTAGACCCCTTGACGCCCCGAACTTCCGGGTGCACCATATCCAATGCAGTGCGTCAAAGAAAGGTGACGCAGTTTGGTGACGCCAGCCAAGGCAGCTCCCTCTAGATGAACTATCTTCCTCTCAGTCGCAGCCAACTCCAGGCGTGTGAGATGCTGCAATGTAGTAAGCACGCTGGCACTGATGTGGTAAGAGGCCGCCATACTCAGCCGCAGCTCAATCAACCGCGTCAACGCCGTCAGAGGCTGCATACCAGGGACACGCTTGCGGGGGCCTTGCATCTTTGCTGTGATGTCGAGTGCTGTGAGCTTGTGAAGGTGACTCAAGACAGAGAAAGGGAAGTTCATGACACCCTTGATTGTGCTGGGCTTGTTGAGCCTGAGGTGCTCCAGGTTGGGCAGTGCTGACAGTGCTGCTGAAAGGCTCACAGCCTCCTCTGTATCTGTAGTAGCAACCGTAGAACACTGAGGATCAGCTGATGGGATATGACCTTTCTTGAGGCAGAGCACACGACAATTGTCCAGCTCCAAGTGCTTGAGAGGCGCCCCAGATTCCATGATGCCCAGCTGCAGCTGCACATCCAGGCCGTAGCACTTGAGGCTGGTCAGCTTTGGCAAGCTAGGAAGGTGGTCAAGCGTGAGGAAAAGTAAATCTGTGTCGTACACTGCCTCCGCGCAAAAATTGACCCCCAAAGCAATGCCGGACACATGCTGGCCATGATGGGCGAGGTATTGCAGCAGGCTTCTATCCAGCTGCCGTTGTATTAAACGGGCTGAGATGTTGCTGAAGGCGACCGCAGCTGCATGGTGCAGCTTGCTGTGTGCCCTGGCAGCACTGAAGATGCTGCGGTGGTCAACAGCACAGCGTTCAAGCACGTCCAGGAGGCACTGCTCTGGAAGGTCCAAGAGTGATACTGATGGGCTGTCGACCTCGTCCATACTGCATAACACGCGCAGATGTCCACACATCAGGACAGCAGTGTGCAAGTGGTGTGCATGCATGCATGCACATGGATGTTCTGGTCAGCATACTGATGGATGGGCTATGAGGAGCAGACTCCGAGGAGCACAGCAGCATATGCTCTCTGGCACCACATGATGACTCACCTGTGGCCTTTCTCAAGCTGCAGGTCCTCCCAGGCGGGTGCACCAGGAGAGATGGTGACTGGGGAGTCCTTGCTGCTGCAGTGCGAAGGTTTTCTGCAGTTGAACTGGCGACGGCAGGAAAATTGATGATCTGAGATACGGTAGCCAACAAGATAGCGATGTGTTGCAGTGCTCAGCCACGGCCTTATCACGAGCTGCAGTTTTTGAACCGCGAAACGGGTCCAGCAACAGCATGCGAGCTGACAGTGTCACGAGCGAGACCAAAATGTCATACTGATGTATGTGGTGTCTATGTGCATCGCACAAGGCACACATTAGGGGCCGGTTCGGACGGCAGCAACCCTGGTGGGGGGGGGGGTGCAGCATTGTGTTGAAGCAACACAAGGCCTGTGGACATCACCAAGCTGGGGAAGACGTTTTGAGCCTGTGTATATGTGTTGCTGGTTTGTGCATATGTGCGTGGTGTCGCCTGCAGGCCTTGCATCTGCTCAACACAGCACACGCAGTTGCACACCAGCACAGTCCAGCTCAGCGGGGCAGACTCCACCATGGACAGCACGCCAGTGACTGGCGCCGTGCATGCAATAACTCTTCGGGAAACTTGCTGTGTGATGTGAGTACGTGTGACAGCCACTGTATGGCTATGTAGCATCAGTCTGTTTAGCTCATAGTGTGCAGTCACTGCACACTGAGTGTCCTGCTGCTGTGCCCCCCGCCCGCCTGCTCCGACTCTGTTCAATGGCACCTGAAGGCACGCCGCCTGCTGTTGCTAAACTGAAAAGAAGGGCTGACCGCGCTTGCTTTCGCGCTGATGAGGATTCTGATGGCAGGCTTCCTCTGCTTAGCAGCATGCATCCATGAATGTGTTGGCCAAACGAAGGGGTCACAGCGCTGCTAGCAGCAACCATACCACTACCTCACAACCTGCAAACATAGTGCGCAGCCAGGACGACAATTTGATAAATGCAAACCCCACCTTGTGCTGGGGAGGGAACACAAGTAGCAAGGCCATGCGCATAGCAAGTATGCGGCCAACGGATGGCCACACCAGCAGGCGTTGCCTGCTGTACCCCATGGTCCGAGCCATACTGTTCAAAGCCAGGACAGCACCGCCACTGCCCCTGTCTGCTGGGTCGAGCGGCAGCAAGCCAACAAAGCACAAAGTATATGAGGGTCACTGGACCGGCCATGAACATTTGCTGCCAGCAGTGCCGTGTACAATCGTGTGTACAACAACAAAAGCATCATGTGCTACGGCACGTGATGCTGAAGTCCCTATTAAGACGGTGGAACTTGTCCTTCAGGACACCACAACAAACACAGCTGTTGTACAGATGAACAGAAACCTGCATGCTCTCCAAGCAGTGCGTGACTGAGCAGTGCACGACAGGCCAGCTGAAGCCACAGCCGTCCCATCACAAAGCCCGCCATGTTGCAGCCGCTGCTGTCCTTGCTGCGCAGCTGTTGAAGCCCAGGCAGTTGTGGTGTGTGCTGGCCCCAACAACACTGTTGCGCAGGCTGCGCCACAGCCATCTGAACGGCGGGCTGGTGTTGTGTTGTTGAGACTGGTGCATGCGCAGCAGGAAGCACCTTCCAGATGCTGTCCTTGCCGGTTGTGGTTGGGGCCAGTAGGCATGCAGTCATCACGATTCTGAAACCCAAGGCGGCGGTGGTTGACTGTGGGCGTATGGATTGCTTGACCAAACTGGTGCCAGTATCAGTGCCTGTGCAGCGCAACAAACAGCACAGCCATCAACAAAGTGTGTACTCGTGGCTCCCACAAGGGTTGGCTGCTGAGCCTCAGCGTGTGCGGCACTAGCTTGGGCTAGACAAGCTCAGGGCAGGAGTGCTTCAGCAGCCTAAGGCATGCACGTTCAGCACAGGCAGCATTTTGAAAGGTAACGGACATGCCAGCACTCTGTTGTTTGTTAGCGATTGTCTCTGCCTTGTGCATGCTGCGTCAGGACAGAGCTGTTGTAATCCGCTGTCCTGCACACTTGCATGCATGCTGGCCCACCATATGTGCTGGTCGCTGCTAGCACTGCATCAACAGCCTTACTGCACATCATGACACACCTGCAGGTCCGAGCATAGCAGCAGCAGCGCCGGGCCTGGTCCCAAGCAGCGCCATGGCTCAGGACGATGCCCTTCGGTGCCATCCGCGCAGCCACTTCCTGTAGACAGCAACAAGGCACAGTGTGCTGCAGTTGTCCTTTCCGCTGCAGGCGCATGCGCTGTCCTGCAAGCTACATGCTTGATGATGGATGTCACTGACTGCTGTTGAGCAGGCCCTGTGACAGCGTCCGCATGATTGCCCCAGCACGGTCAGACTGAAAGCTGAGCACTGCAGTCATTGCTAGAAACATGTCCTGCAGGAGGGCCCCACTGATCGCCCAATTGCGCACACCTGCAGGGCCGAGCGCAGCAGCGCCAGGGCTCAGAACGACGCCCTTCACTGCCAAGCGCGTGGCGCCCTCCTGCAGGACAACAGCCACGCACAAGGTGCTACGGTTGTGCCTTTCTGCTGCGGGTGCAGGCGCTGTCCTATGCAAGCTAACCTGATGGTGGATATCAACAACAGCTGTTGAGCAGGCTCTGTGACAGCAGCCGCATGACTGCCCCAGCACACCATGAGCCTCAAGTGATGGCCATGCTTGAGAACAGTACACTGCAGTCGCTGCTAGCACAGGAGCCCTTCTGCCCAGTCAGGCGCCCACCTGCAGGACCCAGCGCAGCAGCGCCACGGCTGAGGACAATGCCCTTCCCTGCGCTCTTGGCCACTTCCTGCAGACAACAGCAAGGCACATTGTGCTGCGCTTGTGCCTTTTCCTGCAGGTGCAGGGGCTGTCCTGCAAGCTACGAGTTGAGTGATGACTGTCGGCGACTGTTCTTGAGCAAGCCCTGTGATAGCAGCCGCAGGACTGCCCCAGCACAGCTTGAGCATCAAGTAGCAATCAGACCTGTAAGCTGTGCGCTGAATTTGATATGCTCAAAAGCGGAGCCCCAATGCACACCCAGTCCAGCACATGCTAGCTACACTTGTATTCCCTCTGCCTAACACACCTGCAGGGTTGATTGCAGCAGTACTAGGGCTCAGGGCGACGGCGCTTCCTGCACAGAGCGAAAGGGGGCACAGTGTGCTGCAATTGTGCCTCCTGCAGGTAGAGATCATTTCCTGCAGATGCTGACTCATTCCTGCAAGCCATTTCGCAGTGCATGCATGCACGTGCTGCCACTCGTCAGGGATTGCGGCCGCATGTTGGCCCCAGCCCAGATTGAAAGACAGCGGTCACGCTGCAAGTGCTTGCAGGACACCCCAGGCACCAATCAAGCACCGTGCGCTACCTCATCCCTGACGTCCTCCCAGGGTGCCGCCAGCATAAGAGAGCATCATGCGCTGATCGGCCACTCTCCACGGCGTGCATGCGTAGAGGGTCTCAAGACACCTACACGCACGCAAAGTAAGCGCCACCCTTCCCATGCTAGCAGGTCCCTAGTGGATGCATACCGCAAAGTCAGTGCCTAATCCACCAGCACCGTGGCTGTAAGCCTCAATTGATCATGAGGGCAGCCACTGCATGCACGCAACGGCAGAGATGTTGACAAGCCAGCCACACACAGCAACACTGTCCAGCTGGTGGGTGTTGCGGTTTGGACCACATGGCCACAGCCACACCCTCAAAGTCACTGTGCAGCCGCAAGTCCTGGTTACGCTGACTCTCATGCTGTTGCTGGAGCATTGAGCTGCAGCTGACTGCTGATCACGCTCGCATCAACCCTGATGCAGGGCAGCTGGCACTGCTAACAACCCAACTAATGACTGGCCGCAAGCAGCACCTGCGGCACAAAGCAGCTGAGAAAGGACACTGGGGGAGGGGGTGCTGTAGTGCTGTGCTGTCCGCTGTGAGGGCATATCTAGGCCCGGGTGAGCAGATAGAACGCAGCGGCAGCACAGGTGTTAGTGCAACACAGACAGGGTGCATCATGCAGTTGCCAGGCTGCTATGCTATGCGATTCCCTGCCAGCTGTACCCTGCCAGCTGCAAGACATACGGAGTGGGCAGGGACCGAACCTGTACCCCCATGGTGCGCGGCAACTGCCTATTGCAGCACAACAGCGCACCACAGACCCGCGCCGGGACCCCAAGCTACACTAGGACTGCACTGCTGTTGATGCTGCCACTGCATATGACATGCACCATGCTTACTGCCGAGCCTGATGCCCCCCCCCCCAAAGGGACTCCTCGACTCCCCACATGCTGGAGATGCAATCCTAAGCCCAGCCCCCAACCCGACCCCACACCCAAACCAGCCCCCCCCCCCAAACCCCTGTACCTCCTGCTGCTGCTGCTGTTGTTTCAAGCCGAACCCCCTGCACTGAGACCCCCCCCCTCCCTCCTCCGACTCTGTGACTGTCAATGCTATGTTGGCAGCTCTGAAGTGACCCGTCAAACGGATGTGTACACAGCGTAAGCCAACGACAGCCACCCCCACATCCCACCCCGCTGACCCCAGCTGCTGCTGTCGTATCAAGCCGGACCCCCCCCCCCACCCCCTAGGGACCCCCCCTCCCTCCTCCAACTCTGTGACTGTCGATGCTGTGTTGGCAGCTGTCAAGTGACCCGTCAAACGGGTGTGTAAACAGCGTAAGCCAACGACAGCCACCCCCACATCCCACCCCGCTGACCCCAGCTGCTGCTGTCGTATCAAGCCGGACCCCCCGCCACCCACCCCCTAGGGACCCCCCCTCCCTCCTCCAACTCTGTGACTGTCGATGCTGTGTTGGCAGCTGTCAAGTGACCCGTCAAACGGGTGTGTAAACAGCGTAAGCCAACGACAGCCACCCCCACATCCCACCCCACTGACCCCAGCTGCTGCTGTCGTATCAAGCCGGACCCCCCCCCCCCCCTCCTAGGGACCCCGCTCCCTCCTCCAACTCTGTGACTGTCGATGCTGTGTTGGCAGCTGTCAAGTGACCCGTCAAACGGATGTGTCAACAGCGTAAGCCAACGACAGCCACCCCCACATCCCACCCCACTGACCCCAGCTGCTGCTGTCGTATCAAGCGGATCACCCCCCCCCCCCACACACCCCTAGGGACCCCCCCCCCTCCTCCAACTCTGTGACTGTCGATGCTGTGTTGGCAGCTGTCAAGTGACCCGTCAAACGGATGTGTAAACAGCGTAAGCCAACGACAGCCACCCCCACATCCCACCCCGGCTGACCCCAGCTGCTACTGTTGTATGGAGCCGGAAACCCCCAAGGGACCCCCCCTCCCTCCTCCAATTCTGTGACTGTCGATGCTGTGTTGGCAGCTGTGGAGTAACCCGTCAAACGGATGAACGACAGCCACCCCCACATCCCACCCCAGCTTCTGCTGCTGCACCAGCCATCCACCCAACACACAACCTGATGCTGGTGAGGACCTACTGCTGCTTCTACACACTGCGTAGCTCAAATAACCCACGATAGGCACCTTTCACCCCGGACTGGCAAGCTTACACACACCTGGGGCTGCTCCAGAGCAGATGTCGAAAGTCGCCAGCTCCCGCTGCCCAGCTCCGGAGCTGCACACAGCCAAGGAATACAGAGTTGAAGTGGTTGTCTGTAAAGAAGATGTGAGGTTGTCTGTGTGTGATATGAGGAAAACAGGACTAAACAAGAACGAGTTGCTGGACAACGAGCTGTGCCTATCGCGAGCTGCATACGACAGGCACGGACTGACCTGGAGAGCAACAACGGATTGAGCTTGGTCCTCTCTTCGCCATGAGGGCATGCTTGGGCTAGGTTGGAGACCCTTGGCTGCCGTTGTTAACGGAAGGTCCAAGGAGGGCTCCAAGGGATTGAACGCTTAATCGCTGGTGGAAGTCCATCATGGAGACATGGGCTGGCATGTTGGCGAGTGAAGTCCAAGTGCACCACCTATGTACCCCACTGACGATGCTACAGCCTTGTTGTGGTTCAGTGTTGGGGCGCAAGCTAAGCGCTGGACCGTCTCGAATCAGCAACATAAATCGCCCGTAAGGTTTCTGCTTTGCTTGTGTCAACATCAGTTATGCGCGCAACGCAATGGAGTGTGCTTGCATTTTCTAGAGATCTGTGCACCAGTCTGTCCGTTAGCATCATCATATACCATTCTTTGGCCTTGGAACACTTGAGTCATGCCCAAAGTGCTGTCACACTGCAGCATGAAGAAGCGCAGCACCGACAGTAAGCAGCAGCAACAGCAGCTCAGTGCATGTCCCCGTATGGGAGTTACTTGTGAAAGCAGTAGTCTGCACATCGGGTACGCTTTTGCTGTTGCTTGCTGGAAAGTTGGTGCAGCACGTGATGCGCGCATAAGAGGGCTGCATGAGAGAGGGCTGCTGCCGAACGATGTGCAGCAGCGCCTGGGGTAGAATGAGGTGGGCACCGTAAAGGGCACCAGGTACAGCTGAAGCAGCAGCTGGAGCAACAGATCCACAACACAGCAGTCGTGGCCAGCAGTTAGTCCAAGCTGGCTACACTGGCAAGGCAGACCAGGTTAATTTTTTTCAATCAGTGGCAGGGCGCCCTATGGCTGGTTAGCCGGCTAACCAGCCATAGCAAAGACAGCAGCAGCAGCTGCAGCCAGTCTGGATAGCTGTTGCAGCACAACGCCAGCAAGAGACTGGGTCAGTGCATCAGCCTGCATGCGTGCTGGTGGGGTGGGTGGGAGGTACTGAAGGTAGCGGACGCGGCCTTGAAGTGATTTTTTCCAAGGGCGGGGGGGGGGGGGGTGATGGAGAGGGGGAGGTTGCATAATCCGCTGGCTGCATGTGCTGGGCGGCCTCTGTGCAAGACAGCACCAGCAATGGCAAGGTCAGCTGATCGCCTTGCAGGTGCTAATCAGTCGGTTCAAGTCCGACAAGGGTGTATTTGTCTCGTATGCATGGGTCAACAGCAGCCATTGGCTGGTTGCAGTGCAATGCTAGGAGGTGAAGCAAGGTTTTTGCATTCTGCACAAGCACCCAGTGAGGTATTCAAGCTTGACAAACCACTTGGGCTTGCTTTGTTATTGACATGGTGTGGATGATCGTGCTCACTGCCTGCAGATATACCTTGTGACAGATGGGCGTCTCTTTGGATTGGGGGGCGCACCATATGACCATGCAGCTGGCAGTGACTCAGCAGCCACAGCATCAGCATGATTTGCAGCTATCCTACCAAGCAGGTATTGCAGCGCGAACGCCGTTGCTGCTGGCGGATATCTGCGCGCAGCTCTTCTGCAATGTTCAGTCCACCATGGCAGCAAGAGGTGAAGGCAGCGGCTGTTCGGGGGGTAAACTGTGCACAGCAGCAGCTGGGTGAATGACCATGGACCGCCCTCATGACACAGGCTTGTAGTACAGTCAGGAAGCCTGCGCGGCAGAGCAACTGGGGAGGAGCAAGACAGCTGTGCATGGCAGGGCTTAGTCCATTGTTTTAGCTTGGACTTTACTTGTCCTTGATCTGAGCTCTGCCGCCCCACAAAGCAGCCGGCAGCATCAGTGCCGCACACACCGACTGACCACTGCGCTTGCTTCTTGCGACTGTGGCAGCTGCTGCCTGTTCCCCTCAGCCTTCGGTCAGGCTGGCCTAATTTTTTCACCAGCGGGTGCAGTCTCTGGACCTGCTGCACTGCTGTCATTTGGTCAAGCTGACAGTAGTGGTGGCGCTGCTGTCCTACGCTCTCTGTTCTGTCCGTGGGGTGCAGCAGGCAGGGCCTGGTGGACACCCTCTGGTTGCAGGTGCGCTTTTGTGCATGAGCTTTGCACTAACAGTGCTACAATGCAGTCCGCACGGACTGCGCGCTGATTCTTTGCTCCCCCATCAAGCGCAAAAGTGGGGTTTTGCACCGCTATCATACCGCTTGCTGCACCGGTTCCTCCAGCAGCCTGCTGCATGGTTACCTGTGCGCTGTTGCAGGACTGACACTATCACTTCTTGGTTGCAGGGTATTTTGCGCTCTGCAGCAGACTGCGCTTCAGATCCCTCCTTGAGATCACAGCCTGAGATCATGGGCAGCGGCAGAACAAGCGCCGTCACCAGCTCACACCCCAAAGCAGCTGTTGTGCATGCCGGCAGCATGCCGCCCCAGCATGCTGCGTAGTAGGTCCTCAAACACGGCAGCATGGTGGCTCCAGCATGCTGCACAGCAGGTCAATAGTGGGGGCTGCAACCCACAGGTGGCACAGCATCATGGACGTGCCTGTTGGTGAGCTTGTCTTGTCTTTGGTATAATCTGACATATATGCCGCAGAGTGGTGCCTGAGCAGCTGCTTGCAAGCTGAGAAGTACGTCTCTTGCCTGTTGAGCAGCTAGCACCATGCGCGCGCATATGCACTGTGCCGCACCCAACTGCTTCCTTTGTAGCTGATGCACTGTGGTTTTGTGTTGTGCTTTGACTGCTTGTGTTGCACGCAGGTTGAGGGTTGGTTGACGCTTGGCACACCGCCAGTCCCTGGCCTTGCAGCAAGCAGCAAAGCAGGCTGCACCTGCGCCAGTGCAGGGCACACAGCAGGACGTCCAGCACACAAGCCCACCCAGGTAATGCAGCCAGCGCCAGCCATGACCCACTTGGCCCAAACATGGCTGCAGCAGCAGCATGTGGTGGCAGCAGCGTGTGCCGCAGCAGCACTTGCACCTTGGTTGGGTCACATCTTGGACGCGCAGGCAGGAGGTGGGGTCGATGGGGTGCTTCTGACAGGCCCAGTGCGCGCCCGTGCTGAGTGTGGTTGCTGCCGGTGCTGTTGCGTTGCTCATGCAGGCATCTTACCACCAGGCGCACACACAAGTCCACACTCTGCCCTCCGTGGCTATGTTTTCAAGCGTCCACTGTGTGGCTGCACCCAGCATGCCAATAAGGCAGCTAGACTCTGGCTGTGATGTTCAGCTGTGTTGCGTAAGGTTCTTGGGTGATTGTGCTGGCTGCATGCAGATACCACTTGACCTGCATCCCACAATCCCAGCAGGACACATGGATGAAGTCGCAAGGCAGCCTGCATGCACAGACCTGCAGGATTGCGTCACGACAGACTCTGGGAGGACACAACAGCACTAGGTACAGCGAAGGACTGTGTTGCGGGGCCTAGACCCGTGTGCATACTCTGCGGGCATCCCACCACCCAGCACGCCTCCATGCTGTGCTGGAGTGCTACAGAGCATTGCTCAGCAGCGCTCTGTGGGCTACAGGCCCTTTGAAACCACCCAGCCGCTGTGGTCATCTGTCCTGCATGCATGCTTGCTTGCTTGCTTTCCTGCATGCTTTCATTCTTGTATGCTTGCATTCCTGCATGCTGCACCACCTCAGGTGCTGGCATGGTGAAGCTGGTCGCGTGCGGCACAGCAGCCGACGTGGTGCATCCCGATGCACCGAGGAGCAGCCCTGGTTGCAGGATGGTCAGCAGTAGTCGTTGCTGCCGCCGTTCAGCGGTGCAGCTGGCTGCCGCCGCCGTCCGCAGGCTGGGCGGTGTGCGCATGAGCAAAGCAGGCGCCGCCATTGCTGCAGCACCAGCAACCGCGTTCAACCGCAGCAAGAAAAGCCTGGGCTGCAGTCTTGTTGCAGCGCTGACCCCCAGCAGCAGCAGCCTGTCAGCCGAGGGCAGTGGCTGCGCTGTCCCGGGCGCTGCATGTGGGGTGCAGCAAGCAGGATCTGGTGGTGTCGACACCCTTAACCTGCAGGTGCGCCCGTGTGCATAAGCTTCAAGTGCAAGTCGCACTGACTGGGCAACAGTGCAATCCACTGAGTCTGTTTGCTGCCATCAAGCGCAATGGCGGGGTTCAAGAACGCGAGTAGCCGTAGTATGTTGGACTTGATTGCTGTCAGTGTTTGGGCAGATCGCTACAGCATAGCTGGCTGGTTGCTTGTGCTGTACGTCACCTTGTTGATATCTCTGGCTGCATGCTGCTGTGCACTCTGCTGCAGCCTGCACCTCTGACCTTGGCCAGCAGGAGAGCAAGAACAGCCTGATGAAGAGGCCTACAGCAACGGCAGCATATTGCGCCCGCCATATACAGCGGCAGCATAAGGGCCTCTGCAGCAGATCCTGGTCACAGTGGCGGCACCAGCAGCAGTACTACCACAGGTGCTGCAGCATCCGGGGCGTGGTGCCTGTGCTCTGCCAGCACAGTGTGCTGGCCTTGGTCTACAAACCTGCTGTGGATGGGTCTGTGCTGGCCTTGGCCTGGAGTGCACAGGTACCAAATAGTGCTTGCTAACAGACCCCCTGGCTTGACCAAGACCTTGAGGCACCACAACATGACGCACGCGCCTACTGGTGACGCTCGTGATGGGTCACTGAGTTGGGGGCCAACATGCATGTGCACATGCACCAAAAGGTGCAGGTGAGTGAGTGATGGTGTGAGTGACTGTATCATGACACACCGACGCTTGTACATGCGGCCAACTCCGCAGCTGGTTGTGTAGGTGTTGTTTGCGGTTGATGAGCATTATGCTGCAGCCCCTGGTCGGGCTGATGGGTGTACAATCATCAGGGGATTTTTTTGCTTGAGGCTCAGGAATGTCATTGCCGCCGGCACGCACTGCAAGTAGTTGTATGTCCGCTTCAGCACTAGCCAGAGTTGAGGTGATGACATATGCCGCAACGTGGGGCGAAGGCAGCTTCTTGCAGGATGACTTTGACGGCCTTTTTAGCAGCTGCCAGGCACCGTGATACTATCAAGCAGTGCGGGGTGCTGTGCCGCAGTCATCTGCGTCCATGGTTGTGTGAAACACACAGACGTCCCTGTGCCTTTGTGGTGTGTGACTGCTTGCCTTGCGCCATGCCCCTGCAGGTTCAGAGCTGCTCCCTATCCAGCACACTGCCGGTCTCGGGCCTTGCAGCAAGCAGCAGGATGGCACCTGCGTGGTGCAGTGCAGGATACAGCAGGACATCCAGCACACAGGCGCAAACCAGGCGGTACAGCCGGTTCGCCACCAGACACTGGTGTTCAACTGCGCGTGTTGCAGCAGCAGCGGACAGAACAGCAGGTGTAGCGCAACAGTGCTGTGCACCCTGGGCATGTCAGAAAACATGCTAGACCAGGAGGTGGGTGTAATGGGTCCGCTGGCAAGCATGCAGCTTCAGACCCTCCACAGCACCATATATGACAGCTGCACTGTCAGGCCTTGCGCCCAGACCACCTCACTCCCCAAGCTGCCTTGCATACGAAACATTGCAGGTAGGCAAGCGTCAGTGTGTGTAAGCTGCTGGGTTGGTTCTGTGGATTGCCTTGTTCGTGCTGCAGTTGTGGCTGGCTGCCCAGGGGCTGGCTGGCTCTGGATGCTGTGTGAGCAGGGCGAGTCTAGCAACAAGACAGCTCCACAAGGCGTGTAAGCTTTGCAAAGTGGCAGCCTTAAAGCCATGATGATGTGTGTCGCATGCCCGCAGAACGTTTTTCCATGCGCAAACAGAGCAGCATGCAGCAAGCAGGCAGTGCTGGTGGTTGACAAGCTGGTTCCCTGCTGGCTGTGCGTGTGTTGCAGGTCTGGTCGGATCACACAATCTTTCTAGGCCAAATCCCGCCCCAGGCCGTGCTGAAGACTCCACGCCATGGATGCAGTCTCTATCCGCATGCGACATTCAGCTGTGCTCAGGTAAGTTGATGCGCTTGAAGGTTGGTAATCCCCAGGCTAGGCACAGCACATAGTGTGTTCACATAAGCTGAGCCTGCAGCCGCCAGCCGACATGTTGAGAGCGTCCTGGACCTCCGTCAGCACAGCATGTCCTCAGACAGGCACAAGTGACGTCGCAACCCTTGCTGCATGGTGCGCACGACCCGACATTCAGCCGCCAGCATGTGGTGACTGGAGTGTTCGGCTGTTACCTTCACATCAACCAGACCACCCTTATCGTAGCCTGCTGTTAGTGTGCTGTGCAGCACCTGTCCAACGTGCCTGTTGTGTGCCTGTCTGTTGGTGTTGTGCAACATGCAAGTTGGAGGCCTTCAGTTGACCTCCCAAGGGCAGTGCTGTTGGGGCGCACAAGACGCTCACATAAAGCTCGCATAAACTACAACAGCAGACGAGGCATATGCGCCTGTTGAGCAGCAAGTGATCTGTCACAGGTCACGCCGGGCGCACGCGCCCCACAAGCTGCTCCTGATAGCACAACGACCAACATGGAACGCCAGTGAACAGCAGGGCTGGCGATGACACAGCCCTCGTCAGCCAAAGCAGTCGCATGCGCATATGTGGCCATATGGCCAGGCCAGGCCAGAGCCTGTTGGTTGGCACCACAAAGTGAGTCCAGTAGGAGCAGCCCCAGCGCGCACCACGGGGAGGTTTGCTTGGCCATGCAGGCTGCTTACATCCTAGCATGTGCCACTGAGGCAGTGCCTGACCGTCAGCAGAGCACAGCTGGGGTCTACTTGCGGTTGCTGGCAATCACCATGCTCGGGAACATTGACATGTTGCACGACATACTGCATGTCTGGTGCCACCACTTGCAGGGTATTGCAGGGTTGAAGGTCTTCTTGGAGCAGATCAGTTCAGCTGTGCAAGCTGGTGGCATGTGTGGCCCAGGGCGTGCAGCTGTCAGATTGCCCAGAGCCTAGTGCTGGATATGGGGTGCAGTGTTCTGCGGCAGTTGGTGGCCGCATTGGGAGTTGGCATGTGTGAAGGCGTGCAGTGTGATTCTGGCCCTGCTGTGTCAGCAGGAAGATTGACACTGTTGTTGGTGCTTGTGCCGCATGAAGGGCGGCAGGAATGGCTAACGTGGCATGCTCACGATGCTGGTGACACGTGCCACCAGGACTCCATGCAGAACGTTGGTTGAGAACAAGGGATGCCAGAGCAGTCATGCTAGGCACGGACTGTCCCATTTCAGCAGGAAAAGACGGCACTAGCTGGCAGGCAGCAGCACCCACACGCACAGTGTTACAACGCGTCAAACCCACCTGCAAGGTGCTGGGCCAATCATGAACAACAGTGGCAGCCTCACCATCAGCTCCATGTACCGGAACGAGCAGCAGAGGCAGGCATGCATGACTGCCCCTTGCCGTCCCTGCTCACCCACCCTCCCTCTCTTTTGCCCTCCTGATTGTACTTCGCTGTACTGGCGCCTGCCCAAGCGGCTTTGCCAGTGCGTATTGATTTTTTGTTTTCTGGTTTGTTTCCTTTCCATGTGAGCTCTGCCTCAACTCGGAACTTGTTTCTCACACAATCACACCGAGGTTTAGTTCAAGCGGAACAGCAGACGTGAGCCATATGATCGGATTCCACGAACCATATAAATGTCAACATAGCGACCTATCACTCCTGAAGCGTCTCATCACAGCTCACGGCGCCCTGCACAGCAGAACTCGGCTTGGAATCAACCATCTGCTGGGTACAGGTCTACAGTCCCTAAGCTTGCGAAGCTGTTCGCTTCGTCCCCGCTGAAGCTTTTGATGAATGGGTTGCTATGAGTCCTCGCTGCCAGATTTGAAGACCCGGGCAAAGGAGGACCTGGCTCCCAAGCTAAAGGATGAAGAGTTCCATGGGGCAAGGGTGGCACCACATCGTACCCAGCCCCACTTGTGGGTGGCCCTGCAGAGGGTGCGCGACAAGTTTGATGCAGTGTAAGTCATAGTGAGCCGCACTTTGCTTGTATGCTCCAGCACCCAGGCCCTTTGCAGCAGCTGCTGCTGTCTGGCCTGGCCAGGCGCAAATTAGAATGCAGAGGCACACCATGAGCACAATCTTGAACTGAGAAATGTATCTGACACGCAGGTATGGTGATGATTACAAGTCTCTTGAGGCGGCTTGGGGGGCCCTGATGGAGCTGCACGGGGACGATGAGAGGCTTTGGGCCTTCCTGGACAAGGTGAGGTAAACTGGTGATGCGAGCCTGTAGCCCTACCCGCCACCCGCGCTGTGCTGGAGCAGTAAGTTGACTGCCAACATGGCCTGCTGTGCAGAGCTGTTGTGGTGCCTGTCAGCACACGGCTGTCCTGCAGCCTGCAGGACAGCCTCTGCACCTGCAAGAACGTCTCAGCCCATAAACACAATGCCCTTTTCATGCTGTCTGCAGGCCTTTTTCCAGTACCTAGCCAAGGAGAGGGCAAGCGTGAAGGCCAAGTACATGGCACAGCTGGGCAACGACATCACCTCTACCACCGCTGCAGGTGCGTGCACACGTGTGTCAAGCAGGGGTGCAGTGGACCCGTCAAACACTAGAAGCCTTTTATGGCGTGATTATGTCACACACATGCAGCTTGCCAGCACCCATGACGAAGCAAGCAAGCATGCATGGGTGCAGGCAGGAGCATCTTGCATGTCAGCGGTCACCTTCACCAGCTTATTGGCCGGGAAGGTTCGGCAGCAGCTCCCACGCAGCACGTCCAGATGTCCTGGGTGGTGGGCTGAGATTATGATGCACACAACAGGCATGTGCAGGACGACGGCAGAGCGTGCACGCGTGCCTTGGCCTTGCGCGCCCATGCCATGTCAGCCATGCACCCAGCTCAATCATCCCATCACTGTTTTGCTGCACGGTGCTGCCCTTTCATGCAGACCCTCAGGTCCTGACCAAGAGCATGGATGCCATGAGCCTCTGGTCTGTGGCTGACTTGGAGAAGCAGCACCAGGACCTAGACGCAGAGGAGGCCGCCTACAAGAAGTGGCAACAGAAGCGCAAGCCTCAGAAGTCTCCCAACCAGATTCGCCGCAAGGAGATCCTTGCGTCCATGTCCTGCAGCGCGGCGCAGGGTGGTGACACATCAGTTGAGCAGGACTGCGCCAACCTGCTGGCGCAGGTGCCGGGCCAGGCACGCGGCAGCAGCTTCATGGCAATGCGGAATGACGGCAACAGCAGCAAGCAGCACGGCCTAACAGCTGGCGAGGGTTCCGATGACGAGGACTCAGATGGGCCTGGTGACGGCGGCGGTTTTGACTAGGCTGCGCCTAGTCTGCCCTGCTGCATGGAGGTGTCGACCCTGCCGCGCATTCCTGACTGACAGTCAGGTCTACTGTGGCCTTTCAGCTGGCAGCTACCCCTGCCAGGGGTGGTCATTTGCTGTAAGTGCGGGTTGCACGCTTCTGCCTTTCTGTTGTGCTTTCTTTGCCATTCATCATGCTGCTGAATTGGTATGCATGTGCTTTGTCCTGCATTGGCAGCAGCTTGCTGCCCTAGTGACTCCAGCTGTTGTATTTCGGATACTATCCGGGATGCGCCGCATTTGGCTTTTGTGCATGGTGGCATGGTTGACTTGATGCTGTGCTGGTGTGCATGCATGCATTGGGGTGTGCTCAGCACACCCCAAAGTTGAATAGTGCCTGGGTTTGGTTGGAATGAGTATGCAAGGGATGGACGAGGTCCCTATGCGCGCCCATTCGCCGCGGTCGGACCGTATGTGCAAGCTATTTGATGCAGGGGGTAGGAAAACTCCAATTTGGAGTTGCACACTGCTGAGTGCAGTGCCTATGCTGCCGTGAGGCAGCGCCATTCCCATTTGTGCAAGTGCCTTGGCAGGTGGTTGGCAGCATGTGGTCCACCGGCAGCTATCTGCGGCGGACGTGCGGCCATAAATGTCTCAAGGGCAGCACTTGGTGGCTGGCTTCATGTGTGTGTCGACAGAGGTACTTGGATTGTGTGTGTGTTAACAGCGTTGGTGGCAGCACCCGCCGCCAGTGCTTGTGGCCGAGCCTGCTGGTGTCGTTGCCACTGAAGATGACAAAGAAAAGAGGAGATGACTTCGGCTAATTGACTTCGGCTTCGGAAGCGGCTCAAGCTGGTGCAGCTGACATGTTTCGGGATGGGTTGTTGGATGACCTTGGAGCCGCATTCTGGTTCTGTTGTTTTACGAGAGAGATTTTTTCTCGTGCGAGTGCTTTGCGGAGTGCTTCATGCCCTCAGCGACCCTTCAAGGGTTTGGCTCTTGAAAGGGCGATCAGGCAAGGCCCTGATGCAGTAAAGTAGTAGTAGGATTGCACAAAGGATTGTCAGCAGGCCAGCCAATGCTTTCAAACACAGCATACTGTTTCGACCTCAGCATGTCACGTCTGTCAACGCCGTGTTGATAGGAAGTTCCTGTACACAGTCCTGCACTGCATGCGACAAGGGAGCTGCAGCCAAAGGGACTGCCAGCAGCGACTGCATGATGTGCAGGAACACTCTAACAACTGGCAGTCAGATCAGCCAGCCGCTGGCGGCGCATCCACAGCCTTGTGTGATGCACACTTTAGGCTTACAAAAGTAGCCTGCAGCCCAATGCA
Source organism: Desmodesmus armatus (assembly GCA_007449985.2). NCBI lineage: Eukaryota > Viridiplantae > Chlorophyta > Chlorophyceae > Sphaeropleales > Scenedesmaceae > Desmodesmus > Desmodesmus armatus. Next base: position 31,390 of record VIIQ02000559.1, read on the forward strand.
GCCCCAAAGCATGCCTGCAAGTTGCTGGCACATGTCGTATGACAAACCGGCCCGGCCACCACTCAGTGAGATACTGTTTGGCAATATCACACCCAAGATCCGGTGTGGTAGGTGCCAGTTGCAAGCACAAGCTATCCTGTGCAGGCAGCATAATGCACAAAGGACAACCCTCCATCAGCTCAATCAAGTGACGATGCAACACCAACCTGCTTGCATGACGCTGCTTGACTGTTCAACAACACACATGTGCAGGTGCAGCATGCTAGAAGCGCTGCACTCTCCACAACATCATGGTGGAGGCACCAGTATTTAGTGACAGCATGCTGAGATGAGTGAGCAACTCGGTCAAGCCCACACAGCCACTGGCAAGCGGGACGCAGTGCCCCCTAGGATGATGACACAAACTGCTGCTCGGATCCCAGAACAGCAAGGCTACAATCACTGCAGACACCAAGAAAACAAGCAGGAGCTGGCAGCAAGCGGCACCCCTCCTCATGCCAACATGCTGACCACCAGATATGAGTCAACAAACATGGCTTCATGAACCAACATGTGGTGCACTGCTGATGCCTGACACCTCTTGGCCCTGCCACCGTCAAATCCTGCGGCAGGATCTAGAGTCGAAACCCTGCCAAGACTGCTTGTGGCATGTGATGGGTGTCGCCCTGTCTCCCTGCAGAGGGAAGCGCTGCAGGCAGTGAGCGCACTGGCTGAGGCCCGGTTGACAAGCAGCACTTGCATTGTAGTGACGTCCATCAACAGCACCAACACAGCAGATGGGCTGAGCACTGCGGTGGACAGCGCTGGCCACAGCCGCACATCTGTGTGATACTACCACTGGCAGGGCATCTGCAGGGCAGCGGCAGGCAAGGCCAGCACAGAGGCATTTGACAACGAGCGCGCCCACAACAGCCCCTGGCGCACATCTGAGTTTGCATGTGATTATCGTGCACTTTATGCTGTGAAGTGTGCATAGGCCCCTGCAGCGGCTGCCGTGTACGCACCATGCAGCAAGGGTTGCGATATCATTTTTGCCTGCCCGCCAAGGTTTAGGACTCTGTGCAAGATGTGTAGCTGCCGACATATCTGCTGGCGCCCTCAGGCTCAGCCATATGCGAACAAAGGGTGTGCTGTCCCTGGGGACTACCAACGATTCAGCGCATGAGCTTAACTGAGCACAGCTGTACATCCCATGATGAGAGACGGCATACATGGCGTGGGGTCTTCAGCACGGCCTGGGGCGGAACTGGCCGTGACCCAATCAGAGCTGCAACACACGCACAGCCAACAGGAAACCAGCTCGTCAACTACCAGCATTGCCTGCTTGCTACATGCTGCTGCTGGTTGCGCATGGGAGAACGTTCTGCAGGCATGCACCACAAATCATCATGGCTTTGTGGCTGCCACTTTGCAAATTTGATTAAACGCTTATCAAGTGTGGCACCTGCGCTGATCAGGTGTGGCACCTGATGGAACTGTCTTGTTGCTGATCTCGCCCCACTCAACACAGCAGCCAGCGGCTGGGCAGCCAGCTACAACTGCCGCACAAACAAGGCGCTCCACAGCACCGACCGCAGCAGCCAACATAATTGTTTTGTACTAACGCTTGCCTACCTGCCATCTTATGCATGCGAGGCAGCCTGGGTAGTCAGTTGGAAAGGGCGCAAGGCCTGCCAGTGCAGCATGCTGTCACAGCTGCTGCTGTGGAGGGTCTGAGGCCTTGTGGCCGTCAGGAGAACTCATAGGAGACAAAGATGTATGCTCACAGGCCGCAGGAAATTTCAAGTCCGCCGCAAGGTGACGTCACCACCTCTGGGACTCCTGCAATGGAGAGAAGGCTGCAGAACAGAAGTCGGAGTAGACTCTAGACTGCTCCGGGAGCAGCAGCTGTGCTTGAAGGATGCCAATAACAACCAAAATGTATGGTGTGCTGCCGTGCAAGACAGTTCACTTGCCTGCACTGCAGTGCCAGCCAAGGCCGCACAGCATCTGCCTTGCTCTCCTGCTGCAGAGGCACAGGCTACACATGACCCACATGCTTGCACCCGCCTTCAGGACAGGACCCACTACACCCACCTCCTGATCCAGTGTCCTTGTGTGACCAGCCCAGGTTGCATAGCACTGCGCTGCACTTGCTGCTCTGTCCGCTGCTGCTGCAGCGCGCGTAGTTGAACAATGGTGTCTGGCGGCTGATGCTGGCTGTACCACGTGGGTGGGCCTGTGTGCTGGACGTCCTGCTGTGTCCTGCTCTGCACCACGCAGGTGGTGCCATCCTACTGCTTGCTGCGAAGCGCAAGACTGGCAGTGTGCCAGGTAGAGAGCAGCTCATAAACCTGCGCAGGGCCATGGCGCAAGGCAACCAGTCACAAACAACTGGTCCAGAAGAAGTACTGTGTGCCACAGACAAAACGTGGATGCATGTGGCCGCCGCACAGCACCCTTCCATCATTGAAAATACAAACATAACGGTGCATAGCAGCTGCTCAACAGGCAGGAACCATCCTGGAAGCAGCTGCTAGGCCTCACACTGCGGCACAACATACATCACGGTGTCATCACCTGCATTCTGCATGATCACTAAAGTGGACTGTTTGATGCGCTCGTTGGCGGCAAGCAGGTTTGTAGATCATGGCCAGCACAGACCACAGGCACCATGCCCCGAATGCCGCAGCACCTGTGGTAGTACTGCTGCTGGCGCCGCCACCCTAACCAGGATCTGCTGCTGAGGCCCCTATCCTGCCGGTGTATGGCTGCCGCAGCACATCACCACTGCTGTATGCCGGCCTTTTGACCGCGCTGCTCTTGCTCCTCTGCTGGCCAAGGTCAGAGGTGCAGGCTGCAGCAGAGTACACAGCAGCATGCAGCCAGAGATATCAACAGGGTGACATGCCGCACAAACCACCAGGCAGCTATGCTGTAGCGGTCTGCCCAAAAAGTGAGTGCAATCAAGTAGACCAGAGGATGCTTATCGACCCCACCATTGCACTCGATGGCAGCAAACAGACTCAGCGGATTACACTGTTGCCTAGTCAGTGCAACTTGCACTTGAAGCTTGAAGCTCATGCGCACAGGCGCACCTGCAGCACCAACAGGCCTTGCTGCACCTCACGGCCAGCACCCGGGACAGCACAGCCACAGCCCCTCGGCAGGCATTCTCCCCCACTTAGTTGCACCAGCACACAAGGCTTGCAGCACCCGCTGCTGGGGCCTGGTTCCCTCTGGCCATCAAGCAGCCCTGCTGTTGGCTGCTGGGGTAGAGACGTGCCTGCAGGATGAACACCCACTGTGTGTCAAGCAAGATTTCACGCAGCTGAAGCAATATCTGCAATGTGCTGAGGTCGCTGACAACACATACAGTTCGTCCTGCAGCAGGACAATGCGCTGAGTCAAGTGCTGGGGAGCAAACAATGCGCGCGCACCTCTGCACCTCTGCTGCTGCGCTGGTTGCAGTCTCGTGAGTGTGCGCCCGTGGGGTCTGCGGCTGCAGGCAGGTGTGCACTTGCAAGCCACAGCCAGAAAAAAAAGGTTGAGCTGTCTGGCACATGCGATGAGGCCTGTGCTGATTGGCTACCGTAGCCAATACTATGATAGTACTGTCTGCATGCAGGGCTTTTTGGTCACCTACTGCTGACAGGCTGTCAGCTTGGCCGGTCAGCAGCAGGCTGACATGCCACCTGGCAGGGAGTGCGCCAGCTGCTGACTGCCAGCTCCAGCAAAAGGGCTGCGAGCGTGAAGTCGCAGCTGCTGCGGCTGGCACTGAGCGCTGGCAAAGGCTGCAGATGCGACTGCAGCCATAGACTTCCTGTTGCGGTTGAAGATGGCTACTGGTAGTAGCTGGGTTTCAGAGCTGAGGGCAGTGCAGGAGGCGCACCACGCCGGCTGATGTGCCGCACGCGACCAGCTGCCGCAGCCATGCATGAAGGTGCGGCATGCAAGAATGCAAGCATGCAGGCATGCAGGCATGCAGGCGTGCAGGACAGTTGACACCACAGCAGCCGAGTGGTCTCAAAGGCACCTGCAACCTAAAGAGCGCTGCTGAGCAACGAAGATGACATGCAAACGTGCTGGGTGCTGGCATGCATGCAGAGTATGCACATGCGTCCAGGTCCCATGCGCCCAAGCCTTTGCTGTACCTGGTGTTCATGTACCTTCCTCAAAGTTTTTTGACGCAATCCTGCAGGTCTGCACATGCAGGCCGGTCTTGCCACTTCATCCATGAGTCCTGTTGGGATTGTGGGATGCAGATCAGGTGGTATCTGCATGCAGGTGGACGAGGAATATGTTTGGCCACGAACCCCTACGCAACACAGCCCAACATCACAGCTCTAGCTGCCGACTTGCAGGAAGGGTGCAGCCACACAGTGGAAGCTTGAAAAGACAGTCACGGAGGGCAGCATGTGGACTTGTGCGCGCGCCTGATGATCAGATGCCTGCATGAGCAACCTCAACAGGACCGGCAGCACGGGCACGTGCCTGCACCTGTCAGTAGCATCCCATCAACGCCCACCTTGTATCAGCGCCCATGTGTGACCCATCCAAGGTGTGTAGTGCTGATGCGGCACAAGCTGCCGCCACGACATGCTGCTGCTGCAGCCATGTTGGGACCAGAAGCCGGGCTCATGGCTGGCGCTGGCTGCATGGCCTAAGTGGGCCTGTGTGCTGGACGTCCTGCTGTGCCCTGCACTAGGCGCAGGTGATGCCTGCTTTGCTGCTTGCTGCAAGGTCGATGACGGGCGGTGTGCCAGACGGCCAACAGGGCTCAACCTGCATGCAACGCAAGCAGTTAAAGCACCACACAGAACCGCAGTCGTCAGCTACAACAGAGGATGCAGAAGGGTGCGACCCACTGCAGATGGATGCGCGCACGCATGGTGCTGGCTGTTGACAGGCAGGAACCATCTCAGATTGCAAACAGCTGCCTAAGCCTCACACTGCGACATGTGTCATCTTGAACCAAAGACAACACAAATTCATCGACACGCATCACCGAGCTTGCCCCGGACTGTGGACCGCAGGTCACAGCAGGCTGCCAGCCATGCTTCGGAAGCATGCTGGGGCTTCCATGCTGCCGGTGTACGCCTGCTGCGCACCATGCTAGGGACACTTTGCTGCTGGTGCATGAACCCAACAGCATGCCACCGCTGCTGTTTGGCTGTGAAGTGGTGCTTGTTCTGCAGCTGCCCTTGATCTCAGGCAGTGAGGGAGGGATCTGAAGCGCAGTCTGCCAAAGAGCGCACAGCAGCCTGCAGCCAAGAAGTAAATCATGTCAGCGCTGCAACAGCGCAGGTACATATGCAGCAGGCTGCAGCAGCAACCTGTGCAGCTGACAGTCATGCAACTGTTGGGGGGAATTACTCAGCGCGCAGTCCGTGCAGACTGCAGTGTAGCACTGTCACTGCAAAGCTCATGCACACGGGGCACGAGCAGCAGAGAGGGTGTCCACACCACCAGGCCCTGACTGCTGCACCCCATGGAGGGAGCTCAGCACAGCGCTGCCACTGTCAGCTTGACCAGCCGGCAGCAGTGCAGCAGGTGCAGAAACTCAGGCCAGCTTGACTAAAGGCTGAGGGGGCTTGGGTGTTGCGGTGCTGTTTTGGCTCTGCTAGGGGGGAGCAGGCACCACAGCTGCGACAGCTGCAAGCTTGCGCAGTGGAGAGTCTGTGTGTGCGTCACTGATGCTGCCGGAGGCAGCCTGCTGCTGCAGCATGCTCTGTGAGGGGCGGCGGCTGAGGTCAGTGCAGCTGATGGAGGAGGTGCACCACTCCAGGCTGCTGTGGCAAGAGTGTGAAAGTGAAGCGTGAGCCAAAACATTTTCATAAGGCTTGCCCTGCAGAGCTGTCTCGCCGCTCCCCAGTTCCTCCGCTGTGCAGGCTTCCTCACTGTGCTGCATGCCTGTGTCATGGGGGCGCAACCCCACATGGTCACTCACCCAGCTGCTGCTGTGCACAGTTTACCCCCCCCCCAAACAGCCGCTGCACTCACCTCTTGCTGCCCTGACCATGGTGGACTGAACATCGCAGAAGAGCCGCACGTAGAAATTGGCCAGCGGCAGCGGCGTTTTGCGCTGCAACAGCTGCATGGTAGGCTAGCTGCACACATAGCTGATGCTGCGGCTGCTGAGACTCTCAGGCTGAGTGATCGCCAGCTGCATGGTTATATGGGGCGCCCTGCAAGGAGAAGTCGATTTGTCACAACATATATCTGTAGGCAATGAACACGATCAGCAACACTGTGTCAGCAACAAAGCAACACCCCCCAAGTGAGGTGTGCAAAGGCTGAAAGCCTCACTAGCTGCAGAATGCTTCAACCTTGCTATCTCCCCTCCCACCATCGCACTGCGACAGCCAACAGCTGCTATTGACCAACCTGACCCATTTTCCATGCATACGCGACAAATCCAGCCTTGTCGGATTTGAACCGACTGATGAGCACCTGCAAGGCGATCAGCTGACCCTGCCACTGCTGGTGTTGCTTTGCACAGAGGCCGTCTCATACATGCACTGCAGCGGACGAAGAAAGCCCCGCTCTCCGTCAATCCCCGCTCCTCCCCCCTCAACCTCATCATGGGTGGCAAACTGCGAGATGCGTGAACGTGGCATGCAGCAGTGAGTGAGTGAGTGAGTGGGTGAGTGAGTGGGTGAGTGAGTGAGTGAGTGAGTGAGTGGGAAAGTGAGTGGGTGGGCGCACGAGTGAGTGAATGAGTGAATGAGCTGGTGCTGTGGCCCTCCTTTCAGTTCCCTTCTAGGCGGGACAATGCGGGACGACAAAACACGGCAGGCGGTGTCAGTGGGTACAGCTTGAGTAGGTACTCCATTGAGGGGGTGCGCAGGCTGCAGGCCTACATGTGCAGGATGTTTGCAGGGCTCCAGGGTCACTTCCATAAATACCTGTAGGATGAAATCTGCCAGCGCGCATGCAGGCTGGTGCACTGGCCAAGTCTCTTGCTGGCGCTGTGCTGCGACAGCCCTCCAGGCTTGCTGCAGCTGCTGCTCTGCTGTCCTTGCTATGGCTGGTCAGCGCTACGCAATCCTGTCGAGCATTGGTCACTGCTTTGGGCACACTTGAATCACTCACGCTGGCGAGCTGGAGCAGCAGCCTTACCTTGCGCAGCAGCGACCTCAGCAGCAACCTCTGTGGGGGTGACCTGCCAGCCTGAAGTTTGGGCTGCTGCTTCTATCGTCCCAGGCTGTCACTGCCACTGGCTCATAGAAATACCTGGTCTGCCTTGCCAATGCGGTCAGCTTAGACTGACTGCAGCAGCGACCACTACCTACTGCTGTGTTATCATTCTGTTGCTGCTTCTGCTATAGCTGGTGCCTTTTGTGTCTCACCCTCAGTCTACCCCAGGCGCTGCTGCACATGGTTCTGCAGCAGCCCTCTCATGCAGCCCTCTTATGCGCGCATCATGTGCTGCACCACCTTCCCAGCAAGCAACAGCAACAGCGTACCTGCTGTGCAGACCACTAGGAAGTTTCCGAGCTGCTGCTGTTGTTGCTCCTGATGTCTGCAGACGCCGCGGGTCTGCTTTGCCTTCAGGCTGCTTGCGTTGGGACGTGCCGCTGATTTCCAAACTCCACAGGTGCTGTTGCCCAGCTGGAACACTCCTGATCTGCACCTGCCCTTGACGACAGCACCAGTGTCATCCCTCACATTGCGCATGGCCTCCTGAGGCGAGATCTGGGACGGGCCAGCAGCCCAGATGTACACCTGACAACACCCCAAAAGCACGCGTGGCCACTCTACAGTCACAAATAAGCCAAGCGCTGCCTGTTTGCACAGAAGCTCCCATGCAGTGACATGCACTGAGCTGCTGCTGCTGCTTGCTGTCGGTGCTGCGCTTCTCATATGCTGCCGCTGGGACCGCAGTGTGGGTACAGCTCAAGTTCTTCAACCAAGGTCAAATTTCAACCAAGGTTTAAACCCCATGCTAGAAATGGAAAGATGCATGTGAGGTGGTGAATGTATTTTTTTACGGAATGCAGACCCAGATGCAGAATCAGCATCTGATAACTGGAGACTCATGGTGCAAGAGATCTGTATCTTTGCAGATCTCTAGAATTGCAAGCACTCCATTGCGTTGCGCGCATAACTGATGTTGACACAAGCAATGCAAAAAACTTACGGGCGGTTTGTGTTGCTGATTCGAGACGGTCCAGCGCTTAGCTTGCGCCCCAACACTGAACCACAACAAGGCTGTAGCATCGTCAGTGGGGTACATAGGTGGTGCACTTGGACTTCACTCCCCAACTTGCCAGCCCATGTCTCCATGATGGACTTCCACCAGCGATTCCGTTCAACCGTTCAGTCCCTTGGAGCCCTCCTTGGACCTTCCGTTAACAACGGCAGCCAAGGGTCTCCAACCTAGCTCAAGCATGCCCTCATGGCGGAGACAGGACCAAGCCGAATCCGTTGTTGCTCTCCAGGTCAGTCCGTTGCTTGCTCTCCAGGTCAGTCCGTCCCTGTCGTATGCAGGCGATAGGCACAGCTCGTTGTCCAGCAACTCGTTCTTGTTTAGTCCTGTTTTCCTCATGTCACACACAGACAACCACTTCAACTCCGTATGTCTTCCTTTTATGGCTTTGTGCAGCTCCGGAGCTGGGCAGCGGGAGCTGGCGACTTTCGACACAGCAGTCCCAGGTGCGTGTAAGCTTGCGAGTCTGGGGTGGAAGGTGCCTATCGTGGATAATTTGAGCTGCGCAGTGTGTAGAAGCAGCGGCAGGTCCGCAGCAGCATCAGACTGTGTGTCTTCAGATGGCTGGTGCAGCAGCAGAAGCCGGGGTGGAATGTGGGGGTGGCTGGCGTTGGCTTACGCTGTTTACACATCCGTTTGACGGGTCACTTGACAGCTGCCAACACAGCATCGACAGTCGCAGAGTTGGAGGAGGGAGGGGGGGGTCCCTAGGGGGTGGGGGGGGGGGGGGATCCGCTTGATACGACAGCAACAGCTGGGGTCAGTGGGGTGGGGTGTGGGGGTGGCTGTCGTTGGCTTACGCTGTTTACACATCCGTTTGACGGGTCACTTGACAGCTGCCAACACAGCATCGACAGTCACAGAGTTGGAGGAGGGAGGGGGGGTCCCTAGGGGGTGGAGGGGATCCGCTTGATACGACAGCTGCAGCTGGGGTCAGTGGGGTGGGATGTGGGGGTGGCTGTCATTGGCTTACGCTGTTTACACATCCGTTTGACGGGTCACTTGGCAGCTGCCAACACAGCATCGACAGTCACAGAGTTGGAGGAGGGAGGGGGGTCCCTAGGGGGTGGAGGGGGGGAGGATCCGCTTGATACGACAGCTGCAGCTGGGGTCAGTGGGGTGGGATGTGGGGGTGGCTGTCGTTGGCTTACGCTGTTTACACATCCGTTTGACGGGTCACTTGGCAGCTGCCAACACAGCATCGACAGTCACAGAGTTGGAGGAGGGAGGGGGGGTCCCTTGGGGGTGGAGGGGGGGGATCCGCTTGATACGACAGCAGCAGCTGGGGTCAGTGGGGTGGGATGTGGGGGTGGCTGTCGTTGGCTTACGCTGTTTACACATCCGTTTGACGGGTCACTTGACAGCTGCCAACACAGCATCGACAGTCACAGAGTGGAGGAGGGAGGGGGGGGGGTCCCTAGGGGGTGGGGGTTCGGCTGGATACAACAGCAGCGGTTAACACGATATCAACAGCTGGGGTCAGCGGGACGGGATGTCTGGGGGGATGCTGCTGGCTGGTTCAATCATTCAATCGGCATGGGCATATGGTGAGTAATAAGACTGTGGCACAGTTTTGGCCACAGTTCGGGGAGTGATGGAGGGAGGGAGGGTCTGGAACTGAATGTTGCCGCGGGCGTAAGCACCATGTGAGCCAGTTACAGGCAAGGGTTCTGCAGGCCAACAGGCACAATCAGCATCAGCTGGGCAGCATCAGTGGCAGCAGTATTAAATTCAGCCTGGGGTCCCGGCGAGGGACTGTGGTGACTTGGTGTGCTGCTGGGATAAGCAGCCACTGATGCATCATGGTGTTGCAGGTTCGGTCCCTGCTCATCCCGTACTTTGTTGCTTTTTGTTGGTTGGTCGTGGGGTAGAATAGTTGCTGCTGGCTGGGTCCTCTGGTCGCAGGGAGTAGCATACCAGTTGTGTTCTGCATCGTCAGCGCACACCGGTCATGATGTGGTGTGGTATGTGTCTTGCATCACCCCTCAACACCTGTGCTGCTGCTGCCTTGTATCTGATGTGCGGCTGAGCCTGCTTATGATCTCACAGCAGACAACACACCCTTTTCATCAGGCTTGCATGGCTGACACAGGTAGCTGCCGGGCAAGCCCCCTCCCGCTTCTTGTGCTGTGTTGTGCCGCAGGTGCTGCTTGGGGCCAATCAGTTGGCTGGGCAGTCAACAGCAGCCAGCTGTACCAGCAATAGCGTCGCCGAGACCGTGAAACAGCAGTCAGCTGCGCCAACCACAGCGTTGGCAGCGAGCGAGACCCGTGGCTGTGACAGGGACAGAGGTGGTAAGCCGGAGGCTGCAGCATTTGCCCCCCAGGTGGACCACACATCACCATACAAAACTGAACAAGCTCCAAAGTCCAGACGATGCGAAAAGGCTGCACGCTGTAGGCTCAGCATGCTGACTGCTGCGTGTCAACTTCAGTAGCAGCAAATGCAGAATGCATGTGGGGTGTGGGGTGGGGGTTGGACTCGGGTGGTGGAGCGTCTGGGCTCAAGAGACTGAGGGCGCGAATGAAGGGTTTTCAGGTGCATGCAGTGGCTGCTGTCAGGAAGTGATCATGTGACTAGCATGGCACTGATTCTATTGGTGTGTGGTCCCATATGCAGGGCGCACGTCGCAGCTTGGCGGCAACAATGCACAGCCTGGCAGGGCAGCACTGCCACCAGGACGTGGCTCATGCCTGACAGCTTGCATGTGCGCAACTGTGGTTTGGGGCGAACACGCTGTTTAGGTACTTGCAGCTGGTAAGGAGTAAGCTGCGCTTGCTATGTGTGGCTGCAGGTGTGGCCAATGTCAGTGGTGTTGCTGGCTGTGTGTGCCATTGCTGAAGAGGCCGGGCTTCAACCAAACAGGGTGGGTGAGGACTTGCTCTTGGGTGTGGGGTATTGGCTGGAGGCACTGAGTGCATGAGGCCATTGGTGACCAGCCTGCCTTTTCTTTTTGTTTGTGTTATTACAGCAGATGCTGCAGGATAGCTAAGAAGATGATGTAAAGCTTCTCAAGACTCTAGGCTAGCCTGCGTTTGTCCTTGACGGTTGCAGGGCAGGTGGCAGACTTACAGTGCCAACAGCCTACACAGCAGGGCAGCCTAGCTTGCATCTCAAATTGCTTGGTGGATGCAGTGTGAATTCAGTCAGCACCTGTTTCTTCACACGTGCACCGATTGCACCTACCACCGCCCGGCCTCACAACAGAGGATGCTGCAAGTTGTCAGCACACATGCGAGCACCGGCAGGATTCAGGCGGGAAATGGGAGGGGCTGAGCAAGTTCCCACATTATCTTGCAAGCCATTGCTACTGCGCAGTGGGATTTTAGAATTGCCAACGGGGGCAGCTGGGCATATGCCCAGCATGAGTGAGGCTGCAGGACCCAAGTTGAGTTGTGCTGTATGCAGCAACTGATGCATCATATTGCAGGGGTTCAAGGACTGGCGATGCATTTGTCTTGCCACGTTGCTGCCGACGACTGTGATGCTGTCCAGGTTGTGCCGACGGCCATGAGGGGCTTCTATTTCAGGGCGGTGCTGGTGGTGTCTAAGTGGAAATTGGGCTTGTGCAACAGCCGGGGCCATGTCAGCGCAGTTGCGGCTGGTTTGGTGGCGCAGTTACTTTGAGCTCAAGCTGTCGGTCAGCTGTGGTTGGTGATTGTCCTTGGGATATGGCTATGGTGCCTGGCGTGCACTGTCTGTCACGCGGCACGGAGTAATTGATGTAACCAAGCATCAGCCGACGAATTGAAGGATTGCAATCCACCTCCCCTGTCCAACCTTGTGCATTAGCACACTGCCTGAGGCAGCGCTGACTGGCCAAAAAGGGCTCATCATACAGTCACAGTATTTTGCACAGCAGAGCCATGCCTAAACCCTAAACCCTAAAACCTTGGCACAACCACAGTAGCCTGGCTGTCAGAGGAGAATCGCCACAACAGCCACAGCACCCACACACGTCACATGTGTGATACACACAGATGCACCCCTCCTTGGAAGGATTTGGGAGGAAACGCATGTGCATAAGACCCAGACATGTGTGCACACCATGATGTCACATGCAACTCCGCCCCAGCCGCACTTGCCACATGCTCCTACCACACTAATGGTGATCTTGCGCAAACAAGCAACCGTTGTATGGCATGCACAGGGTGTTCAGCACACCTACTGAAGGCATCAGCCAGCGCACCAGCATCCCCAGCAGGCCACCCTCGCGTAGAAGGGTCATCTGACCACTGTGCTACAATGCAGAAGTGCAACACACTCACGGCTGCCCTGTTGTATACACAGCGGTGACCCTTTCAAACTTGCAGACAACCTGCAAACCACACTTACACCCCCCACTAACAGCACCACCTGCATGTACTTGGTTATGCTATATGCTAGACAGCTCTGTCAACACCGTCTGACATGCAAACACCCAGCTGTCAATTTGACAATGTTACACAGCAAAAATAGCAACCTTGATGCCTTGTTGCCCAGGCTGGGCAACCCAGACCTTCCACTACATGCTCAATCCTGCAAACCCCGGGACGGTGACCGTCTATGCAACCAAAGAAGGCACCAGGGCCCTTGCAGCTGTCGTTCAACCCCTAATCCATGGCCTGCAGCACCGCCTGTGTACAAGGGCAGGCAGCAGGGCAACAACAGCAGGGCAAGAACAGCACGGCACAAACAGGACGGCAAGAACAGCAGGGCGGGAACAGCAGTGCAGAAACAGCAGGGCAAGAACAGCACGCCCAAAACAGCAGGGCGGGAACAGTAATGCAGTAACAACAAAGCAGAAACAGCAGGGCGGGAACAGCACGGCACAAACAGCAGGGCAGGAACCACAGGGCGGGAACAGCAGAGCAGGAACAGCAGGGCGGGACCAGCACGGCAAGAACAGCAGGGCGGGAACAACAGGACAGAGGCAATCAACAGTTGCACGAGAGGACCTGAAATCTGGGTTGCACCGACAATACAAGCACTTGCATCACCGACCCGACGGCAGCTTCTTTGTACCTACAAGCATTTTCAGCGCTGATCAACTGGTGAACAGCCTTGCCACGTCAGCCATGCAAGCTTTCTGCTGACCCTTCACTTGGTGCCATCACTGATGTGCATGTGGGGACAGTCTTGGTTTCGGGACTCTGCGCAGAAATACTCCTACTCAGCCACGCAACACAAACAGCATCTTTGGAGGTGTGGCTCACCTGACCACGCCTTGCACTGCCCACCAAGCCCCTTCGGGCACCAACAGATCACGCGGCAGGCCTGACCCAGTCCAGGGCCCCCACCTGCGTCACACCAGAGGGCAGCTGCGCCAGGCAGCTGCTGTCAAAGTCATCAGCAACCACATGCGACAGCGTCAGCTCCTGCAGCGCAGGGCAGCTGGCTGCTATCATGGCGATCTGTGTTGCCTCCACACAGGGATGCGTGAACATCCCACTCAAGTGCAGCACCTTGAGGTGCGGCAGGTCCCACCCGGGGGGGAACATGTGGGCAAAGGCTGCCTGAGGGACCGGCATATCAGCACCCTCTACAAGGATCAGAGCTGTGAGTTGGGTAGACGCTGTAAGGGCTGCAAAGGGCTGGTAGCTGCCAGTCTGCTCCTGCTGAGGCTGCGCGTTGACTCTGAAAAGCTCCATGTTGTGTAGTTTTAAGTATTTCAGCTGGGTGAGGTGCTGCAGTGCTGTCAACAGCTCCCTGGGCCCTGAATCGTCCTCAACTGCCCAGTGGTGCAGGCGCAAGTCCAAGTGCTGCAAGCGCTGCAGGTTGCTGAGGGGGGCGAGGTCTGCTGCTGTCAAGCGATCCACACGTAGCGTCAGCACTGAGAGCTGGGGCAGCAGCTGCAGGTGCTGCCACAAGGTCGCAGGCGGCTGCTCCTGGTCCAATGGACCTGCATGGTCGTCACTGCTGTTCAGGCTTGGCTGCTGACACACCCCTGTGCTGGACCAGTGCAGCTTTGTCAGCGCTGTTGCACTCAGGAGCTGTGACAGCAACTGCGCAGACAGCTCGCACGACCACAGTGCGAGCTCCCGCAGGTGCGGCAGCACAACAGCAGCAGCAGCACTGCCGATGCTGCCTGCAGCGCTGCTGCTTGTGGTACCTGGTAAGGAGCCCCTTGATCCTGTGCTGCTGCTGTGTGGGGTGGCTGTAACTGGCAGCAGAAGGGTGAGCCGCCAGCTCAGGTCCAGGCTGCGCAGCTGCGTAAGGTGCAGGAGAGGCACCTGTAGAATGGGCCACTCATCGCCAAACAGTACGCCACGGGCCCTGAGCCGCACAACCACAGCCCCATGCTTGTCCAGCCAGTTCTGCAGCTGCTGGCAATGAGCAGTGCTCTTGAGCTGTATGTCCACGTCAGCTGGTGCTGCTGCAGCAGCTGCTGCCCACCATCGGCACACTAGGGCGCAGCAGGTGAGGCGCTGCTGCAGAGGTACATGCTGCAGGATGCAGGCCACTGCTGGCTCTGGAAGATGCGGGAGCTGCTCTGGTATATCTGAAAATGCTGATGCTGTTGTTTGTGCTGATGGAAGTGAACTGCGATGCAGGCAGGGGGGTCAGTATGAGCAGCAGCAGTTGCCAGTCCAAGGGTGGCTTTCTGTCGCTCTTGTCCCACATGCGGCACACGCACCGCATGTATGACATTCAAGACATGTTCTAGTTCTGTTATCACGCCCATTGAACCCTCACCGCTCACCTCGCGGCCATTTCGGAGCGGGACTGTTGTAGATCGATCTGGTGCGTTGTTTCACTGGTGTTGCAAGTGCTGACATGCGTGCGGCTGTTGCATCGCGTACGTACATAAGGTTAGTACGATCAGATTTGAGTTCAAAGAGGTCACATTCTTGCGCGTAGCACAGGCCTGACTCATTCGTCACACAACTACACAACGGCCGAGTAACCGGCACGTGTGCTGCGCAGTCCACCTCGACAGCTTCAGTACCATTTGTCATTTGGAGGAAGCAATAGCATCACTCGCTGTCGCTGGTTGAGCGGATGCCCTTAAATTTAAACTAGTGTTTGAAAGGGCTTGTCAGTATTTGCAAACAGCGCCTCAAACCACCCCTTTCTTGGCAAGCATGCACAGGACTTTGACCACCCAAAGATGCCCAGCTGCATCCCCACTGGGTCATGGGCTGCCTGGTGTGCGCAGGAGTGCCAGGGTGAGCTTCAAGCAGCATACAGTAGGAGCACTGGCTTCAATGGCATGCATGTACATGCTGTGCTCACATGTGCTGCATGCCAACCATACATACATCATGTGTTTGTGCATGCACTACCCTGGATGCATGTACTGGTGCTGAGTATGCTGCCCGAGGATGCGACACGTGAAGCATGTGATCGTGTGCTGTTCGCATGCAAGCGCCCCACTGTTGTCTGCTCTGTTTGTGCTGCCCATGTAGGTGTTTGTGCGCCAGCAGGCTGCTCGCAAGTCCCAGCCTGCTCAAGATCAGGGATCAGCAGGCACAGACAGCAGCAGTGAGTCAGCCAGCATGTCGAGTGGGTCCAGCCTTGATACAGGAGACAGCAACACCCAGAACAGCTGGGTCAGTGGGGAAGATGGAGAGGAAGAGGACGAGGGGGGAGAGGAGGAGGAGGAGGAGGAGGAGGAGGAGGAGGAAGATAGCTTGGTGGGGCCTGCAAGGCGCAGGCAGACCACAGCAGCAGCAGGCAGGCGCAGAGGGACAGCAGGGCGGCAGCTGCAAGGAAACGCTGCACGTGCACAGCCACCAGCAGCAGCAGCCGCTGCCGCTGCTGCTGCCGCAGGGCCGCCCAGTGCAGAACCAGCACCGCCAGCAGCAGAACAGCACATGCAGCATGCCCTCCGCCAGCCATACTCACACCTGTTGGTGTGTGATTTACCGTTCAGCAAAAAGCTTCGCATACCAAGCGCAATGTGCACAGACCTTGCTGAGCTGCACTCAGAAGGCAGCTGTCCAGTGCAGTTGTCAGTGGTGGTACAGCCCTCAGGCTGGGATGACTCAGCGGACTGCAGGGACTTTATAATGCAGCAGCAGCACCCAGAGGCAGAACAGCAGCAGCAGCAGCAGCATGGCAGGGGCACCAGCACGGTTGGCCCGATCGATGGAAGGCTGACACTTCATGCAACTGGGGAGGTTCACATCAGGGAGGTCAGCTATGACGGCGTGCTCAAGCCCTATGTAGCAGTGAGATCCCCTCATGACATCACACATTCACTGGTGCTGCAAGAACGGGTGAGCTGCAGTATCAGAGAGTGCCTTGGTCTGTTGGTGCAGCGCGAGCGAACACAACAGTGTGTGCTGGGAGGGTGGGCCGCTGCTGGCAGCAGACATGTTGATCACCAACCGGGTTCTGGTGTCCACTCATCTCATGATGATCACATATCTTCAAGATGCCACTGAGTTGTGGCGTAAACAAATTGCCCCCTAGCATATCCACATGAACTTGAATTCAGGTTCAAGTTACGTGGCTGAAACTGAGACTGTGTGCAATTGGGTTGCGCCCCTTGCAGGTCCCTGGTGCTGATGGCCCCCCTCACTTCAAACTGCATATACAGCCTGGCCGCCCAGCACAGCCCAAGAACAACTATGGTGCTGCCGTCAGCCGTGCTGGCGCAGGCAAGGGGCTGCAGGTGTTCCCTGGCAGCGTGACAGAAGTACCAGTAGAGGTGGGCTCCGGTCATGAGCACACAACGTACAATGAACCGTTGATTGCACAGTGTGACTGTGGCTCCGGCGCACTAGCACTAGGAGGAGACCGTATCTGCAAAGCATAGTATGCATGCCTGTCACAAGTATGCAACATCAGCATGTACCCTTTGGGCTTCCCACTTCCGTGCTTTGGTAGGCATTGCGATCGTACAGTGAGCTGACACAGTGTGTTTGCTGCCACTGTCTTGTTGCAGGCAGGGAAGGTGCGCTTTGGATGTGGTGGTGCAACCCGCCAGTATCTGCATGTCACCATGCCAAAGGTGCTTGTGTGCTGCCAGCTGCCTGCCACTGTGGAATTCCCTGTGAGCATTACTTTGAAGTTGCAGGAGCAACAGGCAGCAGGTGAGGAAGTGTACTGCTGTTGTGGTGTTTACTCAGCCAGTTCAGTGCCTCACTCAGGGGTCTGTTGCAAACTTCGCCCTGTTGCAAACTTCGCCTTAATGTTAAACTGAGTTTGCTCCAGGTTCTGCCAGCACCACACGGCATGGTCAAGCAGTACCAGTTTGTGTGATGCGATACATGGCTTTGCTGAGTAGCTGTGCTGTGTTGTGCAGTGATTGACAATGCAAGTTTCATGGTGCTGCACTGTTGCCTTGTGCTGCACTCTTCTGCTGGCTGCAGGGGGCCCTGATGTTGAGGTGGAGTTGGACCAGAGTACCCTCACTAGTGGCGCAAAGCTGTACTATGACAGCGCAGGTGCATGGCCCAAAGTGTTTTGGCGGCAGAACCTGCCTCACCCACTGTCGGTCTACAAGGATCGTCACGTCGCCAAGATCTCACTCGTGCCGCACCTTGACAGCTACCTCCTTACTTTCGTACTAGCACCAGCAGCAGCAGCACCACCAGCAGCAGCAGCGGCAGCGCATGGTGCAAGCCTAAGCCCACACATGGCCGCTGCACAGCCAGCAGCTCTGTCAGCTTCAGCACCAGGCAGCAGTGCAGGGGCGGCAGGTGCAGCAGCACAGTCAGGCCGGCGTGCTGCGGGATCTGTGATGGGGTTGCTTCCTGGGGAGGTGTCGGCACCTGGGGAGGTGTCAGCACAGACACCTCGGCCTCGAGCTACAGTAGCAGCAGCTTCAGCACTGCTGGCACAAGTGGCACCTGCAGCAGCGGCAGGTGGAGGTCCATCTGGAACTGGCCAGGCTATTCCCCCTGTTGGCCCTCAAGCAGCAGCACTGCGGCAGGAGCAGCCGTGGCACGTGGAGGTCGATCCTCCCAGGCAGTCCCCCCTGCTGGCCCCCAGGCCCTGCTGCCCCTCAAGCGGCCTGCAGCTGCGGTGCAGCCAGCCATCAACACCAGCTGGCAGGGCACAGGCAGTCACACAGGAACAACAGGTCCAGCACCGTCAGCAGGTCCAAGCAGCAAGAAGCGTCGGGGTGGCAGGCTGGCAGAGCAGCAGCGTGATGCAAGCATGACACCAGCAGCAGCAGCAGCAGCAGCCAATTCAGCACCACCAGAAGGAGCAGCACTTGGAGGGCCTGCAGCTGCTGCTGTCACCGTAAACCCTGTTGGTCTATCAGCAGAGACAGCCACACTGCGGCTGGCAGCCGCAGGAGTGATGGCGATGCAGCAAGACCCAGCAGTGGCACCCAACAGCTCAGCAGCCCCCTTTGACCCCCAGCCAGTGCTGCGGCCAGAATCCCAAGAACAGCTGCTGGCAGCACCAGCAGCACAGGTCCAGCAGCAGCATGTTACAGCAGGAACTGCTGACAGCATACTGCTCACTGCCACCCCCATCACCAGTATGCTTGCAGGTGCTGGCAGGGCCCAGGACAGTAGGCAGCTGGAGCGTGAGCGTGAGCATGCACTGCCGCAGTGCATGCTGCGGCTGCTGCGGCAGCAGCAGCAGCACCAATAGACTGGCCTGCTGCAGCCAACAGCAGTCACAGCAGCAGGTGGGCATGGTGGTGCTGCTAGCAGTGCTGCTGGTGCTGCTGCACCACCTGCTGCAGTCCTTGTGCTGGGCAAGCACGAGCCAAGGGCAGCTGTGCTGAGCCCAACAGGCAGTATGTGCGATGGTGGGCAGGCACAGAACTTACAAGGTGCTGCTCACCCTCAGCAGCACCTGCAACAGCCGCAGCAGCACCGTGACGGACCCCCACCAGCAGCACAAGCAGCAGCAGCAGCCAGTGGTTTCAGCGCTGATGCAGTCGTCAGCCCTGCAGCATCACTACCAGTCCCTCCGCTTGTGCCTGTCCCTGCAGCCGGTAGGCCAACTGACAGCCTGGCACCAGCAGCAGCACTCAAACGCAGCCAACAGCCTACTAGTAGAGGTGGCAGGCTGGCAGAGCAGCAGGATGTGGACATGACGCCAGCAGCAGCACCAGTAGCAGGACCTGTATTGCAGACTCTGCCCCAGACACACCAGGGACTGGAGTCAGGTGACCTAGCAGGTACACCAGCAGCTTCAGCAGCGGCAGCAGCAGCAGCCACAGCAGCACCACTGGTGCCGCCAGCACCAGCACCAAACCCTGCCAGCATCCCTCCTCTAACATGGCCAGCAGGTCCGGCAGCAGTCTCAGTCGAAGCAGCAGCAGCAGCAGCAGCAGCAGCACCATCACCACCAGTAGCAGGTGTGGTGCTCAAACAAGAGCCAACAGCATGCAACACTGCAGTCGCCCCCTTCAGCCCCCCGCAGGTTCTGCTGCCCCTCAAGCGGCCTGCACAGCAGCCACTGGCAGCAACAACCTCCAAGCAGCTGCGGCGGCTCCCACAAGGACCAGGTGCCGCAGCCGCCACACTGCGAGGGAGCCCCAATGCAGAGGTGTTGGCTGGTGCTGGCAGCAGCAGGGACCTTGACAGAACGGTGCAGCAGCAGCAGCAGCAGCAGCAGCAGCAGCAGCAACAGCTGTTACCACCACTGCCTGCATTCACAGCAGGTGGTGGTGGCGCTGCTGGTGGTGGTCACCCTTCTTCTACGGCCAACGGTCCACTTGCAGCTGCCAACCTCACAGCCCCACAGCAGCCACAATACCTCACTACCAGTGGTGCTGCAGCGTCTGGCCCAGTGCCATCACCACCACCATCTGCTGCAGTTGGTGTGTCAGTCAAGCGAGAGGCTCCAGAAGTGCTTGACCTCACAGCTGACTCAGACGACGATCAGGGTGGTGTGGGTTGTGACAAGGAGGGCAGCATCTGCCCGCAGCACAGCCACTCTGGCCAGCAGCAACAGCTGCAGCAGCAGCCACAACCCAATGAGGTGCCACCGCAAGCCTCACCAGCACCCCCAGCAACGGCAACCCCATCAGCACTACCGGCGCCAACACAGCAGCAGCAGCACCAGCACCAGCAGCCCAAGCAGTACCAGCCATGACGGATGTGACAGGGACAGGCAGTGGCACCACCAACCCTAGAGCAGTTCCGTCTGTCCTCCTTGCAGCAGCAGTTTCTGGTACTGCCCCTGGTGCAGTACAGCCAGGTGCAGCTGCGGCCAGCAGTGCTGCTGCTGCTGCCGCTGCTGCTGCTGCTGCTGCTGCTGCTGCTGCTGCTGCCGCTACTGCTGCCGCTGCTGCTGCCGGCACCCAGCTGATGCCAGGCCTGCAGCTGCCTGATGCCTCCTCTGCCACCGCTATTGAGCAGCACCTGGCACTCTTCATGGCAAGGCAGCTGCAGCCGCTGCTGCCTCGATCACAGTACAGCAGGCTGATGGGACAGCTGCAGAAGACCTTCAGGCCTAACAGGGTGGCAGTGGGTGCTGGCGCTGCTGCTGCTGGTGGTCCTGCTGGTGGTGCCGAAGGTGCTGGGGTAGCAGTGGGAGGTCAGGTAGAGCAGCTCCAGGTGATATACCTGTATGTGCAGGCAGCTGTGGTTGGTGGGCAGCTCAGTGAGGTCCTGGCGGCTGTCAACAACCTGATTGACGCCAGCCGCAACCCAGCTTGAGGCCACTCAGCTGCCGTCATGTTGCCAGCCATTGGCATGGGGTTTTTTGCACCTGTTCAATTGCCCGGGCTGTTCAATGCTCCGGTGCACTTGCTGGCCTTACAGCCGTTCCACGGCTAGCAGCGCTTCTAGGGAAGCTATGTCTGTCCTCAGCACCGTGCTTCGTCAGGCTGTCTTGGTGCCAGTATATGTCCTCAGTGCAGCTCCCTGATGAGTTTCAAGCTTCCAGTAGGGCTTTGCCCACTGTGGATTTGTGTGAAGGCATGTCGCTGCGTGGTTTGAACTGTTGTCTTGACAGGTGCAGGCTGTGGTTGTGTGCAGGCATGCAGGTAACAGCAAAGGACTGCTGGAAGATTCCATGTAATCATGAAGCTGACTTCTGTCGTCTCAGACGACCAGTGGTCACTGCACTGGCATATGTACGGTGCTGCTGGAATGCAACATGGCGGCTACACAACCGCTAACTTAGTTAGGAGGCACGAAAATGTCTGCACTGTTTCCTGCCTACCCAAGCTGAGGATCTTCTCTGCTTTTACAGACTGACAATTTGGCGTATGCCAGTTCGCTCTCTTGCCCCAGCATCCGATGCTTGAAATGCAGCTTGCAAGGGCAGACTCCTGCAAGAACCTCCAACACACCCCTACCTGCACAATTCAGTCATTCACGGCATGCCTATGAGTCAAACTTCCACAAGGTCGCACCACCTGCCAGGCACACCACAACAAAGCAATGGGGTAATTGCTGCAGCCTGCTCAGCAGCTCCCGGGGAGCCCAAACAGCTTGGGCCAGCACCGTGCTACCAGCTAGCACCGCTATGGAGCACACCAACCCATGAGCAGAAAGCTGTTGAACTTCAACATTGGGCCAATGCAAAGTAGGCGGGCAACTGCACGTTCTGTTGGCAGTGCTTATCAACAAGGCGGCATTGGCAGCGGCTCTTTCCCGTCAAGACAGGGAGGGCTTGCGAAGGCTCGCGCAGCCAATCGCCGGCTGAATCGACTCTGCCCATGGAGGGCGGTGGCCTCGCGAGGCCACCCAGCGTTGCGCAAGGGTAGTTAGCAATCGTCGGCTTCAAATTAGATGTCCGATTCGCATACACAGCACGACGGACGGTTCTCGGTCGATCGCCGTCCGCGTCGATGAAGGCCGCTTGCAGGTCGGTGGCGGGAGCCAATGGCCTCGGTAACGCAGAACCGCACTTGGCGGCCGCCAGGTTGGGCCTCTCACAATATTGTGAGGCTTTCTGAACTTGGTCTCATGTGCTGTGGTTGAACAACAGCTCTGTGCTGTAGGCAAAGAAGCAGTCTTGCAAACACAGCACAAGACCTTGGCACATATACTACTCTATGCCGCACCATGTCTAGCTTCTTGGTCTCCGAGGAGTCCTCCTGCTAGCTTTGAATGCAATCTCTGCTTGCGTTCAGCAGGCTGCGCATGATAGTGAGGCTGCAAGCAAGAGCCGCAAGCTGCTGGCGGGTGGTTCACTGACCATGATAAGAAATGCTGCCATGACAGCCACCTCAATTCAAGAAGCCTTGTTGTTTGCTGCCCTTGCTGGCAGTTGGGTCTTGAGCCTCAAAATGTGGGATACAGAACTGGTATGTGCGACTGCCTTACAGCAAGCTCCACCTTTTTGTGTGGCCCAACTGCGATGGGTGCCTGTCATGTGTGGTCACTGTATCATGTATACGCTGTTGGGGTATGAGACTGCCCTACTGCCAGATGTGGATGGGATCAGTATCGCCTCGTTCAACCAAAGATTCTCCACATCATGTGTTATGGCATGGGCCCCACAACAACAATTTGCACCAGTGTTGCTTCTGTGGGATGCCAGGTGCACACAAACACTTGTGAACATTGTGAGCACTACGAGTGGGCACATTGTGCAGTCACTGCACATATGTGCAACAAAACAGCTACTAATCAGACTGGCTGGGCACACCCCACTGCAACACCTGCACATGCCACAAGAAAAAACAACCGCACTTGCCACCTCACTCCTACACCTGCGTGCCAGCAAACTGTGCATCCTGCCAAAACAGTCGCCCAGTCCAGACACAGACAACCAGGTTAAGGCACTGTCCATGGACGCTAGCAGTGCTAACAGCTTCACATGATGGAGCTTCACCATATGGATGCATGCACTTGCAAGCAGCAGACATCATGGTTTGTCCAAGGTCCTACATCTCAGCTGGCAGCAACAAACTGCACACTGTGCGGTGACCGCAGCACACCACTGAAAGGAGAATGCTAAAGCACTCCAACACGCCCCATGCCAATGCACCCAACCTCACCCCATGGTCTGCCGCAGAGGGCACACCATGAGTCATGCTGAAACCTGTGGTGAACAAGCTGGTTCCCTGCAGGGAGCTAGCAGCTTCCAACAGCTCATGTCGTTACCTGAGTGCTTGCGGCATTCGCCACTGCACTGGGTATTCACTCGTGCAGAAACTAATTGGTGCATCCTGCAGCTGCAGCAGCTGCTAGGGCCTTGCACACGGGCTTGTGCTGCCGCCATGCTTGCCGCTGACAGCCCCGCCCACAGTAGCGGGCCGTATGGCACCCAGCACAGATGCAGCTGCGCCCCGACACCAGCTGCACCTCTGTGGGCCCGCTGATGTTGACACAGGTGGGGTTGTTGCAAAATTGTGGCACTGCAATGCTGGTGAGCATCACCCCGGCCGCCTGCAGCTCCTGCACCAGTGCTGCAAGTGAAGCATCACTGACCCCCTCTTGCCGCACCAACTGCTGAGCTGCTGACAGCGCATCCAGCTGCTGCTTGAAGGACTGTCGGTCCCCGCCGGCAGCAGCTGCTAGGGCCGCGTGAGTTGCAGGTGAGGTGGCGGCCCCCACCCATGCAGCCACTGTGGCCAGTAGCTCCTCCAATCCGCAGGGGTCAGCTGTGGCAGTCGGCTGCCCCTCCCGCCACCCCGGGATGCATATGCATGCTGATCTGTACGACACATGCACCCCTTCCTGCTCCTGTTCTGGTGCTGCTGCGCCAGGTGCGAGCAGAAGCAGCAGCTTGGGTGCCTGCTGGTTCAACTGCTCTGCCCACCCCAGGCAGCATTGCCCCAAGATGACAAGGCTGGGAAGGTACAGACCCTCCGCTTCAGCAGGTACATCCTGAGCCTGCTCGCACGCTGTTGGCGCTGCTGCTGCTGCTGCTGCACGCGAGGCTGCCGCTGTTGAGGCTACGGCTGCCCGCGCAGATGCCCAGCAGCAAGTGTCTGCCACATGCTGCTCCCAGCACAGCTTGTCCCCTGGCCCCAATCTGCAGCGGCCCAGCTTCTGCACGGTGCGGAGCACACTGTAAAACTGCCGCAGCTCCACTGCCAGCACTGCAGGCCCATGCAGGCCAATGTGCCTTGCGAGCTCAGGCCTGACGTCATCAATGTCGTTGCTCCCAAGGAGCAGCTTCACCAAGCAGGGGGCAAATGCCGGGATCTCGATGTGCTGACCGCTCTGCACTGCTGTGGTGACTGTGCGCAGTGCAGCTTCAAGGGCGGTGCACACCTCGACAAACTTGCCTGCCACCAGTGGCACAGCAGCCGCATGCGACACCTCGACTGGTGCAGCGTCCTTGTTGTCGCTGCTTGGCTGACGTAGCGGACTTGCTGTGCTGCCGCAATCGCAGGTCCATGTGCTGATGTCATACACCAGATGTGTCAGCAGCTGCACTACCTCCCCCGCGCAGCTAGCCCGCCAACCCCAGGTAGCCGGCTCGTCACTGCTGCTGGCGTTGGAGGAGACTGGCACTGCTGGTGTCGCAGCTGGTGTGATGTGGTCCATCTCGAAGCTGCCTGATCCAGCAGCAGTCTTAGCACGCGGCTCAGCCTGTGATGGCTGCTGCAGCAACAGCTGGTTTGCCAGCCGCAGCGCCCCATCCAACAGCTCCCCTGCCCAAGCAAGGTCTGGCGGCCACTGCAAGGGACTGCTGTCCAAGCAGGTCATCATGCTGTAGCCATATAGGGCACTGTTGCTGACCTCAACGAGTCCTCTTGCAAAAGCTTCGCTTCTCCCACAGTCCCCACTGCTCTGACGATGCTGCTGTGCGGAGCCCGCCATGGTGCTAGAACCTAGCAGAAGCAGGTTGTGGGCGGACGGCAGCAGCACTGACGGCAGCAGCAGCCACAGCTGCTGCTCGAACCGCCAGCGCTGCTCATCAAGCGGCTCTCCCCCTTCCATCTGACCCTGTCCCCCTTGATTACTGTCACTATCAAACAAAATAGAAACTGCCTGGTGGTACATAGCAGTCACATACGGACCTGCCACGAGTCTGGACGCCATCTCCATAGGGCTGGGCAGCTGCTTCGCCACTGCTGTCAGCTGGGGGGCTAAGCCCAACAGCTCAAACAGCTGCAGCTGGATGGGTGTGAGGGCATCACTCCTAGCAGACTCACTGCTGCTGCTGCTGCTGCTGCTGCTGCTGCTGCCACCATGGTGTTTGAAGCGGTCGGTGCCGCCGCCACTGGCACCCATGCTGCTGCTACTGCTCTTGCTGCCCCTACTGCTGCTGGTACCACCAGCACTGCTGTTCTGCAACCCCTGGCTGCCCCTGGCTGCGATCTGGCTACAGGATATGTCAAACAGGGAGCTGTTCAGCGCCACTGATGTTGCCAAGAACGGGAGGCAGTGAGGGGACAGCAGCAGCCGCTGCAGCGGCTGCAGCTGCTGCTCCCCTTGCTGTGCCTGTGCTTTGCAGGCGGGTGCGCGGTACTGTTCTGCTTCGCAAATCATCATTGCCAAGCTCTCACCAAGTGCCAGAGCAGCAGTGGTTCTCTGTTGCAGGCCTTGCAGCAGGGCATCTGCTTGCTGCGGCACCCTCTGCTGCAGGGCTGGCACCAGGTGCTGCAGTGCACTGCTGCTGTGCTGCAGTGCTGCGGTGCACAGCTGCATGATGGCCTCTACGTGCCCGCTGCTAGGGTCGCACAGCCAGGCATGGCAGCTGGCAGAGGCCGTCTGACCTGCAGAGCTCGACAAGTCCCGCAGGGCGAGCAGCAGATGGCGGACAAGGTCCAGCTGGTGCTGTGCCGCGCTGCTGTTGCACACTGCAAAGCGGCCGAGGTTAGCGCACAGCTCGTCACTGCTCTGACCTGCAAGTGCTGCTGCTTCACTGCGCAGGTCTGCAGCCAGCGCTGCCATGACCACTGTGAGATGCTGAAGGACCCCGGCTTGCTGCAGCTGCTGCCGCATGCTGGTGCTTAGGTTGCTGGCAGCAGCACCATCCTTCATGAGACCTGATGCTGCAGCTGTGTTGAACAGCGAGTGGAGCACACAGAGGGCTGCACATGTCCCTGGGGAGCTCCAGCCATGTCGGGCTGCTTTGCCAAAAGCTACACCAACATGCAAGGGGACCTGCGTCAGCACAATAGCAGCAGAGGCGTTGGAAGCAGGCGCAGCGCACACTAGGTTGGGAGCAGGTGCAGCGCATACCACTAGACAACAGGGCAGGACTTGGGCACATACAGTGTCGTGCAGGGTGACTGAGGACATCGCAGGAGATCAGCTCATGGTGCCTATAGTGTGACTGGCCGTGTGCAGTGCCTGCACTGTTGTCATGATCACTCCTCTGCGTTTATGTCAGCCTCACCAATTTACATGGTGGCTGTACTACAGGCCATGCTGATGTTCACACACTTGTTCACAAGTAACACCGCTGCTGATGTGTCCACACGCACCTGAAGTTGCAGCACAAGCTTTTTCAAGGTGGCCTTTGGTAGAGGTGGAATGTTGTGCAGCTTGTATTCCAGGGCCTCAACGTTCGTCCACATGGATGGGTCTGAACAGCTGGCCTGGTCCTTGGTACCATTGTGCAGAAGCTTGACAGCCCGTTCCCACAAACCAACTACGCTTGCACCCATGTGACCACAGGATCAACAGAGCTTTCTATGCCATGAGTTGAGCATGGAAGTGCTTCCCTCCTGCAAGCAACTGGTGTGGGTCAGATATGCTGTGCGTTCACCGTTGGGGGTTTGGAGGCACACACAAAAAGCATTAGCAGATTCTGATCATGAGCAGCCACACACTTGTTGGCCGTTCTTATTATTGCTTTGAATTTTGCAGATCTAGATCAGGGTTCCGACACAACTCCGACAACAACTAAAGCCACCGGTTGTCGCAGGGTGTGATGCAGACCAATTGTATGGTCAGGATATGTGTGTCGCTATTCTCTCTTCGTTCCTGATGATGTGAGCGTGGCTTGTGCCAGCCTGTCACCCCCACACACAGCAGCATGTCACAGCGAAGCAAAGCTGCCCAGCCACCTTCAATAAACAATTGGATTGATTCCAATACTTGGAAGAACCTAGATGCAGGCCTCAACGCTCTGCTGTCACAAAGTGCCTCCCTCAAACGGCCAGGCTTTCTGGAGGACGTGTGCAGTGCCCTGGAGTTCCAAGCAACACCCCACGCATACAGCCCCAGCCAATCAGTGATCGCAGCTGGCCCAGACGCTGTCAAGAACGTCTTGGGCAGCTTTGTCAAGTCCATGCAGCTGCTGGCCAGGATCCTTGCAGCTCGCAAGCGTGCCAGGGACTGGAAGCAGCAGGAGTACAGCAGCAGGGTTGCCACAGTGCTGGCAGCCACCTCAGCAGTCTTGCGGCACCCACTGCTGAATACCAGTCCTGGCCTTACTGCCAAGTGGTCGACCAAGCTGCTGGCTGACACAGGAGTGCTGGCGCATGTGGCAGCAGCACAGCGGGAGGTCACAGAGCTGCTGTCAGCACACCAGCAGCAGAGCCAGCAGCAGCGGCAGCAACAGCAGCAGGGGCAGGCACTGCTCCTGCAGGTTGCACACCAGCTGCTGCTGTGGTGGGTGGAGGCCCACACGCTGTGGCAGTCGGACCCTGGACGGGCAGGGCTGCTGCAGGCAGAGTCTACAGCAGCAGCAGGGCCCGGGCAGTACTTTGCATACCATGCGCAGGCTGTTGAGCTGGCGGCAGCACTGGCACAGTCTGCAGGGCGCAGCTGCACACCAGAGCACTTCCAAGTGCTCATACAGGTAAGGCGGGCTCCTGTCCCTTGTCGGTTCTTGCCTAGAACAACCAGTTGCGGAGGGTGCATAGGTTGCCAGACTTGGGGCGCCCTGCGCATGGCATTCCAACTAGGGATCTAGGTGTCCACTTGGTGGTGGCTCAACCCGGCTGAGCGTCTTCACCAGTAATCGTGACAGGTTTGCAGGACTACGATCCTTTGCACACCAAGCTGCATATGCTTGCTGCAGTGTATGCTTGCTTATTTTCTTGTGCCGCTGGCTGCTGTCAGCCACCACAACCATCTTGTACCAATCGGTCCGACCGATAGAGTCTATCTGTAGTATCTGCAGCACAGAGAGTCAGCATGCGCAATGGCAGTTCCATCCCCCTGCTAAGACTGCACTTTGCTTGCTGTTTGCTGGCCTCCTTGACTGCAGGTCGCTTGCAAAGTTGCTGGTCAGCAGGTGCCCATGGATAGCTCCATGCTCGCTTTCAATGCCGCAACCAGCCATTACAGCACTGCTGCATACCTGCAGCTTTGCCTCACAACGCTGCTTGTGGACAGCTTTTGTGTCAGCACAGCAGTCAAGGCAGCAGCAACTTCAGGTACAGGGACCAGCAGCAGCAGTGGTTGCGGCAGCAGTGCCAGTTGCAGCAGCAGCAGTGACGGTGGAGGCGCCAGCAGCAGTGATCACTGCGTCAGCGGTGGCAGCAGCACTGCATCAGCAGCTGCTGCCTGTGCTGCTGCTGGTAGACATGCTGCGGACAGCGGCACATCAGCAGCAGCAGGAGGGGCCCCCCTGTCCTCGGCCCTCGACCACCACCAGCAGCAGCAGCAGCAGCAGCAGCAGCAGCAGCAGCAGCAGCAGCAGCAGGCCCAAGAGTTGCATGACAGAGTGATCGAGCTGTGGCAGTTGCTCGGCTGGGACCCAGCAGTCTTGCAGCCGCTCGCAGAGGCTTGTAAGCAACCTGGTCCACGGGTGTTGTCTTACATGCTTGCGGCAGGCCAGGCACATATTGACTGCCGGCGCCGCCGGCGCAACGCCTGCAGCAGCGGATGCGACCCTATCTTGCAGCGCCGGCCAGTGTTTCTGTTCCCACGGCACCGGATCCTGCGCGAGCTGCACCACTGCCTGACAGTCACAACGCTGAGCTTGAAGACAGATACTGACGGGGTGCAGACGATGACGTCAGTCTCCCTTGACTCCCTCAGCCGCCAGCAGCAGCAGCTGCTGCAGACGGTCTGCTGGCAGCTGCCCGAGCTGCTGCTGCGCACTGGGCTGGTGTGCAGTCATGGGGACCCCCTGTTTGTAGGGGCAGCGGCAACAGCGGCAGCTTGCGTGATGAAGTTCTGGCAGGCACCAGGCATGCAGGAAGCCACAGCGACAGCCAAGCCACAGCAGCTGCCTGCTTTGCTCAACAGCTGGCTGCAGCTCATGCAGCGCCTGCTGCTGCACTCACCGTCTGCAAGCTGCCCGCAGGCTGCTGCAGCTGATGGCGGTTTGGAGCAGCAGATAAGTGCCAATCAGCAGCAGCAGCAGCAGCAGCCACAGGGCCTGCTGCAACAGGTTGCTGCTACAGCTCGCATCCAATCATGTGACAGTGTGGCGGCACATCAGCTGCTGACTGCCAGCCAGTGCAGCTGCGTGATACCTGTTGAATACTCAGGTACCTTCTTTGAGCTTGATAGCAGCCTCAGCAGCCTCAGCAGCAGCAGCAGCAGCAGCAGCAGCAGCAGCAGCAGCAGCAGTGGTAGTAACGGCAGCGTTGGTGGCAGCTTCAGCATTGCCAGCGTGCGGTGTGACGATTTGAAGGCTGTGTACGACTTGGTCGACTGCCTGGGAGCTATAAAGGTGAGTGGGGCGGGGTGAGTTGTGTGGTGGACAGCATGCCATGTATAGTGTACTGCCAGCTGGTAGTAGTCGTGCCTGCCGCTGCCGCTGCTAGTTGGCTTGCCTGGCTGCCAGTCAGTCAAGGGAACACTTTGGTGAGCCTCTCATATGGGCACGCCAGCCAGTGGGTGCATGTCGTGCCTGGAGCAGGAGCTGTCAAGTCATGATTGCAACCTAGAGAGGCGCTTGCTGTATGTGGTTTGGCAGAACCCCAACTGCCCTTCAGCTTGATAAATGATCTTGCCTCAGACGCGGAGTGCAACACATTGATGTACTGAATGTCTTACGCGCCCTTTGGCCTCCACCACACCTTTGCTGCACTGCAGAGCCTGCCCACAAACCAGACAGGCAGCGTGCTGCTGCTGCTGGAGGTGCTGACAAGAAGGGTGTTGTCACGCTACATCACCTGCAGCAGCAGCACCAGCAGCACCACCACAAGCAACAACAGCAGCAGTGCCGGCAGCAACATTGCCACCATCACCAGCACCAGCAGCGGCAGCAGCACCGGCAACGGCGGCAGCACCGGCAGCAGCGCAGCGCCTCACCTGCATCAGGCGCTGCACACGCTCTTGTCAGGGCACATGTCGCCCTACAAGATGGGCATGCTGCCAGCCCTGATGGCTACCGTGATGTGCCAACCGCACCTGCAGCCTGGCCTGCTGGCACTCCTTGCCAGCCTGCGCAAGCTGTCGCGGCAGCAGAGCATGCGGTCACAGCTGCGTGTTGCCGAGGCTGCTTTCTGCATGGCTGAGACAGCGGTTGACGTACTCAGCGATGCTGGCGTCCACACTATGGTGGATCTGCGCACATGGCGGGCCATGATAGCACCTTGGGTGGTGCTGGCTGGGCTGTATTATTGCCAGCTAGGGCACTGGCTGCAGCAGTGGCAGCGGGAGCAGCTGCGGCAGCTGCAGCAGAGTGACACCAGCTTCAAGTTTGAGCCAGCAGCTGCAGAGGCCGTGATAGCGCAAATCTATGAAGTCATTGATGCAGCTGACAGCCAGATCTTGTCTCCCAGCTTGCCCCGAGTGCAGCCTCTGTGGGAGAGCGGCAGTGTCATGTGCAGCAGCGGCAGCAAGCACGACCTGCCTGCTGGGTCAGGGGCAGACTATGTCAGCAGGTGGAAGCAGTGGCAGCAGTCTGCCGCTGCCGCTCAGGCTGGCCGGCAGCAGCACCAGCAGCAGCACTCTGCTGCTGCTGCTGCTGCTGCTGCTGCTGCGCAGCAGTCCACTGTTGCTGTTGCTGCCGCTGTGAGCAGCCGCTGCTGCTGCCAGCATATGGCAGCCTTGCTGCTGAGTTCACCCTGTTGGAGGACTCCACCAAGCTTCACCGCCTTGTGGAGGCTTGCTTGTCCATCACATCAGAGACGAAAGCACGCCTGCAGCACCTGCAGCCAGGGCGCTGCAACACTTCAGGACCCCAGGTCCCATCCACACCCAGCGGCAGCGA
This sequence comes from Desmodesmus armatus, assembly GCA_007449985.2. Lineage (NCBI taxonomy): Eukaryota > Viridiplantae > Chlorophyta > Chlorophyceae > Sphaeropleales > Scenedesmaceae > Desmodesmus > Desmodesmus armatus. The sequence goes on from VIIQ02000559.1 coordinate 62,456, forward strand.
CCTGCAGACTTCTTCATTCGACCCATATGAGAACCCTCCCTGGAGATGTGACCCCGATGAAGACCCCGACGAAGACCCTGCCTGGAGGTGGACCGGGGACATGGCAGCAGAGCTGGCTGCAGCAGAGGGCAGGGTCAAGGAGGCCAGCACCATCCACAGCTGCTTGGAGGCCTGCCTACGGTATAAGGGCTTCACACAGCTGGGGGAGCTGCTGCGGGAGGTGGGGGAGACGGTCTGTGCCAAGCTGCCGGTGCCCTGGATGTGCAACAACCCATACTGCACCTGCATGGAAGGTGCCAGCGAGTTGCAGCTGGTGGGAGGCAAGGCCTGCGTGTGTGGGGGCTGCAGGGTGGCCAGGTGAGCAGCACGCTACGACACTTTGTTGCCTTTGGGTTGAGCAGTCCTGGATGGGAACTTCACTGTGCACGGCATGTGTGTAGCCTAGCGTGTGCAGGAGTGTACTTCAACAGTGTTTTGGGTGCATGTGGCTTCATTGTGGGCGTCGAAGCCACTCACACTGCTGCTACCGCTCACCAAAAAGGCACATGGCATCTGACTCACCACGCCCATTCAGTTGCGCCGACGCCCTCAAGCGGTGGCAAACCCTCTTCCTTGGCCAGTGGGTTTGAATATTTCTCTACATAGATAGTCACCCTGCTACCGTCGTGTGTGGTGTTTTCGCAGGTACTGTGGGCGTGCCTGCGCCCTGGCTCACTGGCAGCAGCAAAAGACTGTCTGCAGGGAGCTGGCGGCACTGGCAGCAGCGGAGGCAAAAACACAGGCGGCAGCAGCAGCAGGCAGCAGTGCTGGCGGCAGTGCTGGTGTCACTGAGCACCTCGCCTTGTGATCAGTCTATCAGCACGCACATCAGGGAGAGGGCTGGCAGTAGCAGCAACTCATGATTGATCAGTCATGCTGCGCGTCAGTTCCCCCTTTTTTGTTTGTGTGCTTGGGCCGCTAGGGCCCTGCTTTGCATGTTGGGCCACATGCACCCAGAGTGCATGTCTGCGCAACCTCTGTCCAGGGTCTGAGAAACTGAGCATGTAGGTATGGCACAGGTAGCCTGTTTGCGCACTCTATGGTTGATGCATTGCAGCAGATCCGCCGAATGGTGTTACTTGTCGAATGGTAGCACCGTGCATGTGACACAGCTGCATGTGGCACACTGCATGGAGCCATTCTCCTCTGTCTCCACCATTTGCGGTCTGTGGAAGGTTGCCCGGTCTATCGTGAGTTACTTGCTGAGCAGTGTAACAAGCGCAGGCAGTGCTCCTGCATGCAGATATTCTGGATGCCATCCATGCAAAGGCATGCCATGCAAAGGCTTTGCAACAGCTGTACTGCACTTGTGGACACCTTCTGACCATCTGGTCAACAGGTGCCCTTTGCTGTGCCATGACTTGTATGCACGGCTGTTTCAGAATTACTGCATTGTCCAGTCATGATTGTTTCATTGCCAAGGCTGAGTCCTGGCTCGCAATCACACCAGCACTTGCCAGCCTTTTACGATGAGGCCTTGACTGGGGGGGGGGTGTTCACACCCGGAAATGTCCAATGTTACCGTAACATTAGCCGTAGCGGCTACAGGGGTAGTGGTGAAGTAGTATATCCAAGAATCAAATGACCAAAACAAAAGTTTAGGAATATGGGCAATGATCGGTGTGAAATGCCTTGGTCGAAGCAGTTGAGTGTTCATGCCATGCATATGGCTGACGTCAGACGTTGCAACAGCGAATCAAGCTCGCGAAGTCCACATGTCAACGTTGACAGCATGTTACGTAGAGTATTATCACATGGTGAGGATCTGCTCTGTCGTAGTCGACTATCCGCATGACATGATCTTGGTGATCTTTTGGAAATCTTGCCAGCCTGTCACCCCCGCATAATGTTACAGCACAATGTGACAGCAAAGAAGGGTTGAACGACACTGCAAAGACAACAGAGAAAGAACCCCGCCGCTCTGCTTTCAGAATCAATGGCAAAGGACCCGGCCTTTCAGCAGCTGGCAGGAGGGGGACCTGGACAGGCCCTCCGATGCCCTGCCACTCCTGGCAGTGAACCACGGTCCCAACAAAGGTGATCAAATCTGACACAGATGCTGACAGGAACATCTGGATATCCCCAGCAGATCGATCTGCCTTCAAGGTGATACAGCTGCTGTCCAGGACTTCGCAGAAGCAGCGGCAGCAGCAGCAGCAACTGGCACTGCTGCTGTAGGAACGCCCAGCTGCTGCTGCTGCTGCTGTCGCGGGTGGAGGCCCATATGCTGTGGCAATTGGACCCTGGACGTGCAAGATGCTGCAAATTGCCACCTTCACAGCAACAGCACAGGGCATCTTTGCGCACCACGTGCAGGCTTGGTGTTGGTCTGTGTGCTGATCTGCGTCAGAGCTGCGCTGGCTTCCTGGCGCACGACAGCTTGCTGCAGTGTAAGGCCTGTACAGTCAGTGTCAGGATGGTTTGTTTGAACAGCTTCTATGCACTGATGTGTATGGGGATTGGACTTACAACGGGCTGTGCTGTGCTGTAGTCCTCTGCATACACCTGTGGAATCTCTGCTTGCCTTGCACCATGCCCCTGCAGGTTGAATGCTGCTGGCTGTTCAGCCGCACTGCCAATACCAGGCCGTGGCAACAAGCAGCAATGCAGCATCATCTGTGCCAGTGCAGGACACAGCAGGACATTCAGCACATGGGGCCAGGGACATTCAGCCCATGCGGTGCAGCCAGCACCATATCTTCTGGGCACTTCTAAGTTCAGTCATGGCTGCAGCAGCAGCGCAGGGAGCAGTGGCTGGTGGTGGCAGCACGTCTGGCAGCAGCTGATAGTATGCGCGCTGAGCGGATGATCGTCTTGACCGTCTGGACCGTCTGGACCACCTGCACCCTCCACAGCAGCAGCTGCAATGGCCCCCAGCACCGTGACTCACTGGCCTCATCCCAAGGTCAACCTACCCCCAGGGCTGACTCATTGCAAAGCAGGTAGGCACATGGGCTACGGCTTGTTAGCTGCAGCCACTGGCGCTGTCATCTTGTTGATGCGGCAGTTGAAGCGCTGCCTGATGCCTGCTTTGTTGTGGGGGGTGAGTGCAGGAGCAACGCACGCGCGCATGGTGTGTAAGTGTGTGCACTGACAAGCTGGCAACGTCCTGTTCAGAGCCATGATGATGTGTGTTGAGTGCATGCAGGACAATGGCTCCATGCGCAGCATGAAGCAGCGTCCCTTCTTGCTGTCACCCGTGTCCTTGCCGGTGGCTTGGTGACGTTCATGGCCAAGTCCGCCCCTTGCCGGTCACCCCACGCCGTCCATCTGGTCATCTCCGTTTGGCACATGGTGGCCCTGGTGTGCCCCTGTGCAAAGCCCAGGTAGGTTCATGCGCTGGCTGCAGTACCTAGGTTGCTGTAGCTATAGGCAAGCTGTAGAGACTGCAGAAGGATAGTCGGGCGTGCTGTGCATTGGCTCCTGGCAGCAGCACAGACCATCTGCAGAGCGCTGAAGGCACAAGCAGCAGCTGCAACACAATCAGCATTGTGCTGACCAGCACGCAGTGGTGCTGGCGGCGGTGCTGGTGTGTCTGCGCACCCTGGTGCTGCGATGTGTACCTTGCGCGGCCAGCAGACTGAAGCAGTAGTGCTGTTGCTCAGCCGGTACTTGTGACTTGTTGTTCCTGCAACTTGTGACTTGTTGTTGTCGCATCAACTGCCGGTTGCTTCGGCAGTGCTTGGGCAGCATGCGGCACCTGCATCCACTGTGGCAGGCACGGCATGTTAGCGTTGCTGAGTTGTAGTGGCTTGGAGTTGAGAGCAAGCAGCGTTGGTGGTCAATGAGCTGGTCCCTGATGGCTGCGCTTGTGTTGCAGGCTGGGTGACGTTTACGGCAAGTTCAAGGTCGTGCCGGTAATCCAACGCCGCCGTTCTGTCCGTGGTCCTCTCTTTGGAACAGTGCTCAGGTATGTTGATGTGCACTGTGGTCCCTAGGGCATGGACCGCACAGAGTGTGTTCACATATGTGTGAGCCCGTGGCCCACTTGGCTGCTGCGGCAGCAGACATGCAGGCAGCTACACATGTCAAACTGGCGGGTAATTGCTGCTGTACCCAACCAACAGCGCCGCTGCAACAGCTGGAGCATATACATACGACCACATTTGTTCTGCCATTAATCATGTACAGCAACGCTGCAACGCTGCCATGGTGTGGAAGGCGCATGCTGGCCAGGAGGTTTTGTTGGAGGGTGCTGTACTCACTGTTCCTTTGTGCTGGCCTTGCCATTGGTGCCCTGCAGATGTGGCAGTGTCTTATCAAATGCAGAGTGTGGCCAGCACAGTCATGTTTGGTGGTCAGCCCTTCAGTTGTGCTGGGGCTGCTGTTGGACTTCTACCCCTCGAGCGTGCAGTGTCAATACCGCTTGCTACCTGTGCGCTGACCAGTGCCTTTCCTGCAAGCCCTCTCTCACAAGGGAAACGGAGCATGCGTATCACACGGCAGCATCAGCTGCGACTGTGGCAGTGGTTTGATGCAGGAGCTTGTATGGGCAGGGCCGACAGTTGTCAGGCAGAAGCAGTTTCGCAAAGCAGTTTGTGTGCATGTCGGCGCGTAGGCAGCAGGAGGGGATGCCATGGTGCGCATTTTCCTACCATGTGGATGCTGCTGGCTGTCTGCATCTGCGGATAGCTGTGTTTGGCATGCCCGTTTGGTATTTTGGGGTCTGAGCAGTAGGTCTCAATGTAACCAAAAACCTGGGGGCGCTGCATGCTGGACCCTTGTGTGGGCTGGCCCGGCAGAGTTGCTTCCTTTGTACAGCATGCTGCCATGGAGGTGTGAAGGTGCAACATGTGTGGTGTGCTGTGCAGCCAGGCGGTGCCATTCCATCTCTATCGGCCTGCAGTGTGCATACAACAGGCTCTTGGAGGTGTGCTGGCTGAACGGACTGCCAGTGTGTACAGTGTGCGTGCATGTACGTGAGTCCCTTGCCAAAGGCTTAGTTATGTTGTTGCGTGCAACGCAGGACTGTATGTGGTGAACCTTTTGTGCAACAAGATGCCAGTGGCATCAGCCTGCACTGTGTGTATTTGTGAAGTCAATAATTGGCATATTCCTCTCATTGCGCAGACCCAGATGCTGTTGAGCACACAAACCCAGGTGCTGTTCAGCACACCCACATGCACACCATTGACTCAATTGCTTCGGAAGCACTTGATGAACCTGTGCTTGTTCAAACAAGTAATATATGTTGAAACATATTTATGCACAAAGCCCAGGCAACAGATGGCATTCTTTGCAATAGTGCCAAACAAGCACAGGCTGTCGGTCAGCATGTCTAGCATTGTTGCACATGAGGACACTGAAAAAGGCGGACTAGGATGCCCCTCTCTAGAGGTCGAACACACCATCATCTCTACGCAGCGGCTGACACGCGCACTGAACAATGAAGGACCCCTAGGCACAACCCTTGAGGAGCAGCTGTACAGATCAAGTCATACAATTCAAAGATTGAAAGCTGACTGCCAGTCAGCAAGGCACAACCAGCTCAAGGGCTTCAAGGGTTGGCCCAACAGAAGAGCACACTGTGCTGGTGAGGCCTAATCAAAGCCGCCACCATCACCAGGGCCATCTGAGTCTTCGTCGTCCTCTGCTGTGGCCTGCTGCTGGCTGGCGCTTTTGGCCTGTGTGGGCGAGGCGCTGCTGCCACCCGGCTCTTGGCTTAGCAAGTACTCCACGTCTTTGTGCACTGCCTCGCTGCCCCCGTTTGTGATCGGCGGCGCGGCGAGGTGCAGCTCCTCATGGATCTTGTCGGTGCGTTGCTTCTCCTCCCACCGCTTGATGTATGCTGCCTCTTCAGCAGCAAGGGCAGCGTACTGCTCCGCCAGCTTGGCCTTGGAGTCGAGTGTCATGGCACGCATGGCCTCAGTTGGGGGCTCAATGCTGCCTGCAGAATTGTGGCAGCATCATGCAGCAATGACAGTGACAGGAGGGTTTGAGCTGGGCTCGGAGCATCCCTGTAGGCTCAAACTTTGAAGGACCAAGGCACACGTGCAGGCTCAACTGTTGTCCAGCAAATCCATGCTTGTGTGCATCCAGAAAGCAGTTGCATGCCATGTGGTAGTACCACCAAGCACATGTGGTCATGCTGCCTTGGCAATGCAGCCGGAGCCTTCCCAGCAACCTAGCTGTTGTGATTGACTGGCATGCAGGAGGTCCCTTCACTGTCCATTTGTGCTGACATGTACGCTGCATGTTGCCATCGGTACAAATGCTGTTGTGTGGGACCCCCACTGCGCAGCAAGTCACAGCACACGCACCTGCAGCTGTAGCAGAGCTGCTGATGTTGTCCACCGTTGCCGCGTGCTTGGAGTCCAGCCTTGCCCTTCGCTTGGAGAACCTTTTGAGGTTGGCCTGCAGAGAGCAGCAAGGGGGCACAGTATGTTGGGGCTGAAGTTTCCTGCAGATGCAGAGGCTGTCCTGCAGGCTGCAGGATGAAATTTGCTGATGAGCAGCACCTGTTGACAGAATCTGACTGCCCCAGCACAAAGGTCAAGGGTTTTGCTGCAAGCTGTTGGCACCACTGGCACAAAGGTCGGTGCAGTCTGCTCACCTTGTGTTCAAAGGCGCTCAGCTTGCCAGGGATCCTGTGCAGCGTACCGAAGGCCTCCCACGCCTTCAGGGGCGTCTCATACACACCCACACTGCATGTGCAAGTGGTTTTCAAGTTCGTTTTGTGTCTCTGCTCCCACTCTGCACTTGGCCAGGCCCTAGAGAGCAGCAGCTGCTGCAAAGAGCCTGTGTGCAGCAGCTGCCAAGAAAAGCGTAGCTCAGTCTGACTTACAATGAGTCAAACATGTCGTCCACCCGTTGCATGGCCACGGTCATGCCATGCTTGTCTGTGGCCACCCGTGCTCCAAGGTACCACTCTTGCCCTGTCAAGGCATCCAGGAGCTTGCCCTTAGCTGTCTGCACCACGTTGCAGTAATCCATTGGAGAATTACTTAAGAGGCAGGAGAGGCGAAGCGGACAGCTTCGCAAGCGTAGAGAGCTGCAGAACTGTGCACACAGCAGATGGTTGAGTCCGACCCGAAGTCCGCTGTGCAGGGCGCCGTGAGCTGCTATGAGACTCTTCAAGGCATCATTAAGTGAAGCAAAAAACCTCTTGGAGCAAGGCAAGGACTCAGGCGTTGCGCGTCTGCATATTTGCTTGAATTAAACCCTTGGTGTGATTGTGTGAGAAACAAGTTCCGAGGCCAGGCAGAGCTTACAAGGACGCAAAGTAGCACTGATAAGCTCAAGAAAAGCACTGGAAATGTGAAAAAGTCCGCTTGGGCAGCCCGGCAGTACAGCAAGGTACAGTCAGGGAGGGCCAAGAGAGGGAGCGTGAGGAATTGCTCCGTCCTTGCAAGGACGGCAAGAGGAAGCCATGCATGCCCGCCCCTGCTGCTCGTACCAATGCATGGTGCAAAGGGTGAAGCTGCCACTGGTGTGTATGGTTGGTCCAGCAGGTAACGAGGATACGAGAGTGCAGGTTGAGCAGCTTGCAGGTTTGGCGATCTGCCATGCTACCCATATAGGTGCTGGTGTCTGCCATCTAGTGCCGTCTGTCCGAATATCCTGCTGTAGGCGAGTCCCTTGCCTGGCATAATGCTCTGGCAGACAGGCAGGGGTCAGCAAAAAATCAACACGTTAACACTTGGGCAAAGCTGTGGCACTGTGGAATGATCACATGTTCTCGATCAACGTTCTGCATGTCGGGGATGCAGCCTCCATGCAGTTACCAGCATCGCGCGCATGCCACGTTAGCCATCCTTGCCGCCTTGATTGCGGCACACGTATGAACAACAGTGTCAATCTCCCAAGATCCCTGCTGAAGCAGCAGGGCCAGATCACACTGCAAGCCCTCAAACATGCCAACTGCCACAGCGACCACCAACGGCCGCAGAATAGTGCAGCACTATGCATTGGGCAACCTGACAGCTGCAGCCATGGGCCACACAAGGCTACCATCATGCGCAGCTGACAGCACTGAACTGCTCCTTGAACTGGCCTGGTGAAAACCTTCAACCCTTCAATATCCTGCAAGAAGCGGCATCACAAGGCATCGCAGTGGGCATGGTGGGCACAGGCAGCTGCTTCAAAGGAGCAGAGCAGACATCACGAGCGTCACAGGGGCTGTAGGCTCTGCTTTCGGCTCTTCATGTCACTGACAACAACTGTCAGCTGCGGAAGCCAACTAGTCCCTTTGCACACCATGTGCAACTTCCCCACACCAGCACCGCTTGTTTTCACAATCATGGGCATGGCGCCTGCAGCTGCCACGCCCATTCAGGTTGCAGGCGTGAGCTCTCTTGCGCGAGAAATGCAGCTTGCAGTGCTCCCTATCACTTCAGACCATGGTGTTCGCCAGCAAACGCAAGTAGGCCCCAGCTGTGCTCTGCTACTGTCAGGCAGTGACACATGCTAAGATTGGAGTATGCAGCCTGCATGGCCAAGCAAACCTCCCCCTGGTGTGTGCTGGGGCTGCTGCTACTGGACTCACTTTGTGGTGCTCAGCAGGAGGCTCTGGCCTGGCCTGGCCATGCCACTGCTTTGGGCTGAAGAAGGCTGTGCCATCGCCAGCGCTGTTCATTCTCAATGCTGTTCATTGTGCTACTAGGAGCAGCTTGTGGGGCCCGTGTGGTTGGGGCCACCCAACCTGTTGCTGCTCAACGGGTGCATCTGCCTCATCCGCTGCCGTCATGATGCCAGCTCAGCTTGCAACGGTTGCGCACCCCAACAGCAACGCCATTGGGTCAGGTGAATGCTTCTAACTGGCCTGTTCCACAACACCAACAGACAGCCACACAGCAGGCAGGCACAACACAACAACAGCAGGCTGAGGGTGGTCACTTAACTTTAAAGGCCAACAGCTGTATGCTGCAGTCACCACGGGCTAGTGGTATGACACAGTGCTGCTGAGGGCCAAGCGGTCCCTAAAATTCACTGCAGCATGCCACATCCTGCGTGGACCTTGATAACAAAGATACCTCATAGCAGGCCACATTGCAGCAGCTTTGGATGACAGCGGCTTCACATGTTGTCAGCCAAAACATTGCCAAAAACTGCTGATACCCTGAGTGTGCACTCTCCCCCGCAACCCACATCACCAGCTGCCCGGGTCTACTTACATGCCGCATGAAGCACGAGAATGTTGGAAGGCCTTGCTTGCTTCTGGCCGCTGCTGCTGTCGCTGCTGCGCCGCAAATGTCTGCCATTGCCACTGCTGCTGTTGTCCTTGCTGCTGCTGCCCTTGCTGTTTTGCCGGGTCGGCCTGCGTGGTCCTGCAGCATCATGCGACTTCTTTGGGCACGCTCCAGTCACTCAAACTGTGCAGCCAGAGCAGCAGCAAGCCATAGCATGCGCATCAGCCACCCAGCAACAGCAGGAGACACTCTGCGCCCAGGATGAGCCGCTTGCAATGCAGCTGCAGCTGCTGCCTCCAGGAGCGCCAATGCTGCTGCTGCTGCTGCTGCCGTTGCTTCCAACTGCTCAGCTCGGCCCCTGGAGGATCAGTTGACTGCCACGCTACAAACAACAATGCCTTTGATTTTGTAGTGCAGGCAACTGGGCACATTGCTGACACCGCCGCTGCCACTGTTGCATTGTTGTTGCAACTGCTGCTGCACCATGTGCCTGCCCAGCAACACCAGCGCTGCTGCACATGGACCTGCAGCAAGCACCCCCCCTCTGCCCCCAAGCGCACATGCATTCCGCACTCACGCCACCCTCCCTGCAAGCAAGGATGGCACAACAACAGCACACAAGCACACCATTCAGTCCCTCTGCTGTTGCTGCTGTCACCTCAGCTGTGTGTTGGCTGTGCCAACTCACTAATGGAGGGCACAGGCTCTCAGCTGAGGCACCTGATGCCTTGCAAGCGTGTTGTTGGATACAGGCTGCCCACTGAGACATCCATTGTTTTTTGAGTGCGCTCTCAGACGAGTACAATGCCGTCTTCTGAACTGTCTCTGCTGGACTGGGGGCCACCACTGTTTGATAGGAATGGCTGTTCTGCACTTGCCCATGGGGAAAGAAAACACTGGCTGCCCCACCGCTGCTGCTGATCGCTACTGTTGTATGCCCATCTGTTGCTTCTGCTGATGTTAGTGCCTCTTTATGGCCCGTGTACACTCCACCCTCACTCCACCCCAGCTGCCACTGCACATGATTCTGCAGCAGGCCTCTCATGCAGCCCTCTTATGTGCGCATCATCTGCTGCACCACCCTCCCTGGACACAACAGCAGCAACACACAAGCTGTGCAGGCTACTCGAATTACTCATTGCTGCTGCTGCTGCTGGTGCTGCTGCTGTTGCTCTGCCGTCCAGATGCCTCTGATTGCCTGTCAACAGACTGGCCTTGGAACCTGCTGCGCACCACTGCTACTCACAGCATGACAAGAGCATGGCGCTTGGGAAGCAGTGCCAGCATTGCCTGAAGTACAAGAGGGGGGAGCGCATTTCCCCCCTCCCCCCATGGACCCCCCTCCACCCTCACAGTTGCCATACTATTGCGGGGCCAGCGGCATTGTCAAGACTCACCTGACCCAAACCGAACATCTGAAGACTCCACACTCACGGCCTTGTCATACCAGCAGCTGCCTGACTCCAGTGATTCCAGTGCGATGCAGCGATGCACACTAGTGTAGTTACTGCTGCTGCTGTCAGGTGCTGCACTGCAGCAGGCTGCCGCTGGGACAATATTGATGGTATGGAAATTGTGGCATCAGTGCACCGATGAACAATGCGCTGTGCCTGTAATGCTGACCGGAGAGGCTCAAGATGTACACGTGGCGATCCATTTCCATGCATGCACTGCCATGAGTTATGCCCACGCCCTGCGCATATGTTTCAAAACAACAATCTGTCAGGCTTTAAATAAGCCGTTTCGCGTCACATTGAGGCAGCTGGCTTATGCCCCAAGGCTGAACCACGACAAGGCCGTAGCATCGCCAGAAGAGCCGAGCGGTATATATGTGTTGCCCTTGGACTTCTCTCAGCAACCTCCCAGCACATTCTTGCCTTTTGAATGTACCACCAGCAGTATTCTCGACCCTCTCCACCCGTTTTCAACCTTGGACCTTCCACGGCACAACAACGGCAGCGAAGGAAGCCTTCCAGCCCAAGCATGTCCGACAAGCAAGACGCAAGCAACATCACTTGAGCAAGACACAAGCAACAAGAAGTCCTTGCTGGTGCTTCCAAGGTCAGTTCATGCCTCTGCCAGCTCGTTTCCGCAAGGGTCTTGTGGAGTCCTGTCCTGCTGCCTGCACCCGTATGCTACACGGAGACAAGTGCATTCACTCCGCAAACTTGGTTTCATGTGACTGTATGCAGACCCGGAGCTGGGCAGCGAAACTTGGTACTCGACATCTGTCTGGAGCAGCTCCGAGCTGCGTGCAAGCTTGCAAGTCTGAGCTAGAAGATGCCAATCCCATTTCAAGTGAGTAAAGCAGTGTTTGGAAGCAGCGGCAGGTTCGCAGCAGCAGCAGGCTTCTGGCAAGCGTTGGATGGCTGGTTCAGCAGCAGCTAGGGCCAGCGGGGTGGGATGGGTGGGGTGGCTGTCGTTTGGCTTACGCTGTGTAAACATCCGGGGGCCGGGTCACTTCACAGCTGCCATCACAGCATCAACAGCAACAGATTGGAGGAGGAAACCTTTTTTTTGGGGGGGGGGGTGTCAGCCTTGATACGGCAGCAGCAGCAGTGGGGTCAGCGGGGCGGGATGTGGGGGTGGCTGTCGTTGGCTTACGCTGTTTACACATCCGTTTGACGGGTCACTTGACAGCTGCCAACACAGCATCGACAGTTACAGAGTTGGAGGGGGGGTCTTCCCCAGGGGGTGGGGGAGTGTGTGTGTGGGGGGGGGGGGGGGGTGTATCGGCGTGATCCAACAGCAGCAGTGGGGTCAGCGGGGTGGGTTGGGTGGGGTGGCTGTCGTTTGGCCTACGCTGTGTAAACATCCGAGGCTCGGGTCACTTCACAGCTGCCATCACAGCATCAACAGCAACAGATTTGGAGGAGGGGATTTGGCCCCGGGGGGGGGGGGGGGGGGGGGGGGGGTGTCACCAGGGGGGGGGGGGTCAGCTTGGTGACAGCAGCAGTGGGGTCAGCGGGGTGGGTTGGGGGGTGGCTGTCGTTTGGCTTACGCTGTGTAAACATCCGAGGCTCGGGTCACTTCACAGCTGCCATCACAGCATCAACAGCAAGAGATTTGGATGAGGGAGGGGGGTAGTGGCTGGGGGGGGGTATGGGCTTGATTCAACTGCAGCAGAGGGAGTCAGCGGGGCGGGATGTGGGGGTGGCTGTCGTTGGCTTACGCTGTGTACACATTTGGGAGCCAAGTCACTGCACAGCTGCCAACACAGCATCGACAGCAACAGTCTTGGGAGGAAGGTGCTGAGGGAGGAGGGGGTGCGTGGTGCAGCTGATGGGGTCAGCGGGGTGCGACGCGGGGTGTTTTGCTTTGTCTGGTCAGCAGTTTAGGGAGGGAAGGGGTTTGCTGAGGTCTGGCCTACGCTGGCAAGCATCGGTGCGCACCGGCCACTGGCATAGCTGCCGACTTCAGCTAGTGACATAACAGTCTTGGGAGGGTGGGTGGTGGCGTGTGTGTGTGGGGTGGGTGGCCACCCCATGGGGCGGGGGGGGGGGGGAGCAGCAACAGCAGCAGTAGGAGGTCAGGGGTGTAGGTTGCAGGGGTTTGCTGAGGTCTGGCCTACGCTGGCAAGCATCGGTGCGCACCGGCCACTGGCATAGCTGCCGACCTCAGCTAGTGACAGCAGCAGTCATGGGAGATGGGGGGTGGGGCAGCAGGATGGGGGATGGGGGTTGCGGGGGGGGGGGGGGGGGACAGCAGGGGGGCAGCAGCAGCACTGGGAACAGCAGCAGGGGTTCAGTTGTGGTCTGGTTTACGCTGGCAAGATCGGTGTCCGTCCTCTGGATTCCAGCTACAGACACACATGGTTAGCAAGCAGCAGCAGCAGCAGCAGGGGGTCGGGGGTGCGCGGGGGGTGGGGGTGGGGCCCAGTGCATTGTCAGCAAGTCGGCAGCTGTCACAGCTAGAGGGCTCATCGTGTGTGTGTGTGTGTGGGGGGGGGGTGGACTTGTTGGCAGTATTGTCGCCTCAGCAGGTTGCAGTGTCAGTCGCCAGCCAGCATGGTACATGTAGTGGATGTAGGCAGCATCAGGGTACATCAAACCCTAACCCCCTGGCGCTTTTACCCCAACCCTAAACCCTGACACCAGCATCACCGCAGCGTCCGTGCAGCCTGGGCTCCTGGCACTGGTCTTTGGGGACTTTTAAACCCTAAAGCCCTGCATGTGGTGCTGTGGCTGCTGCTGTTTGCCCTTGCACGCGAGCATCCTGGACAGCTAAGTCCTTCCCAGTTGTCACCCCAAGTACCAGCCACATCACCAATGTGAGTGCCACCTTCCAGTGCTGTGCAGCTGCTTCTTAGCTTGGTGCAAGCCTCAGCAACAGGTGCTGCAGCACTCCTGACAGGCCCTGGGTGCGCTCTAGGGGCCTGTTATAGGAAGGCATTGCTTCGTGCAATGCGGTGCATGCCAGCCTTGGCTCGGCCACAGGGTCAGCTGAGGCTGCTAGCCTGTGGGGTGGCAGGTTTCGCCCCACAGGACCAGTGTCAGCTGTATGGGACCAGCCTGCCGGCCGCCTGCCGCCTTTGCCCCCGACTGTACTGACTGGTCAACAGAGCACCTTAGGCTTGTATCGTAAAGGCGCTTTTATGCGGGCCTATGGAACCAGCTGGCAGTTTTTGTGAGGGAGGCCTGCCAAGCCCGGCAATCTTAGCAACGCCTCACAGCACACCTCACTGCCTGTGTCTGCTCCAACCATGGCAGCTGTACTGCGCGTCAAACAGTTTCATGAGCAAATACTAATGGGTTGTATCATCTTGTCTGTTTGCTGTCCTGCTGGTTGCCCTGCATACTGTGCCGCTGCTGCTGCTGTTTGCCCTTGCCCGCGAGCATCCATACCGGGACAGCTACCCCCTTTCTGGCCATTTTCTCAAGTACCAGCCACATCACCAATGTGAGTGCCGCTTTCTGGTGCTGTACAGCTGCTTCTTAGCTTGGTGCAAGCCACAGCGACAGGTGCTGCAGCACTCCTGACAGGCCCTGGGTGCGCTCTAGGGGCCTATTATAGGAAGGCGTTGCTTCGTGCAATGCGGTGCATGCCAGCCTTGGCCCGGCCATTGTGTCAGCTGAGGCTGCTAGCCTGTGGGGTGGCAGGTTTCACCCCACAGGACCAGTGTCAGCTGTATGGGACCAGCTTGCCGGCTGCCTGCCGCCTTTGCCCCCGACTGTACTGACTGGTCAACAGAGCACCTTAGGCTTGTATCGTAAAGGCGCTTTTATGCGGGCCTATGGAACCAGCTGGCAGTTTTTGTGAGGGAGGCCTGCCAAGCCCGGCAATCTTAGCAACGCCTCACAGCACACCTCACTGCCTGTGTCTGCTCCAACCATGGCAGCTGTACTGCGCGTCAAACAGTTTCATGAGCAAATACTAATGGGTTGTATCATCTTGTCTGTTTGCTGTCCTGTTGTGCTGCTGCTGTTTGCTATTGCGCGTGAGCATCCATACCTGGACAGCTGACTCATTTCTGGCCATCCCCCCAAGTACCAGCACAACAGCAATGTGAGTGCCACCTCCATTGCTGTGCAGCTGCTTCTTAGCTTGGTGCAAGCTACAACAGCAGCAGTAGGAGGTCAGGGGTGTAGGTTGCGGGGGTTTGCTGAGGTCTGGCTTACGCTGGCAAGCATCGGTGCGCACCGGCCACTGGCATAGCTGCCGACCTCAGCTAGTGACATAACAGTCTTGGGAGGGTGGGTGGTGGCGTGTGTGTGTGGGGTGGGCGGGGGGGGGGGGGGCAGCAGCAACAGCAGCAGTAGGAGGTCAGGGGTGTAGGTTGCGGGGGTTTGCTGAGGTCTGGCTTACGCTGGCAAGCATCTGTGAGCACAGGCCCCTGGCTTAGCTGCCGACCTCAGCTCTGGCAAGCACAGCAGCAGCATTGGGAATAGCAGGGGGTCAGTTGTGGTCTGGTTCACGCTGGCAAGATCGGTGTCCGGTCCTCTGGATTCCAGCTACAGACACCACATGGTTGGGTAGCAGCACTGGGAACAGCAGCAGGGGTTGGGGGTGTGGGAGGGGCTGGGGGGAGGGGCTGGTCCGAGTGGTTGCATTGTCAGCATGTGTGCAGTCCTAGTATCAGCTTGGGGTCCCGGCGTGGGTCTGTGGTGTACTGGTGTGCTGCTGGGATAAGAAGCCACTTGGGCACCATGGGGGTGCAGGTTCAGTCCCTGCCCATCCCGTACTTGTTTTTGGTGTTTTTGATAAGTGCACTGCAGCATTGGCCGGGTACAGTGTCCAGATTTGATGTTGCAGCTTGCTTGCCCTCTGTTGCGGGAATCATCACAGCATGAAAAGCGCATAGCGATGCTGTTGAAGTGGGGATCATGTGGTGTAGTGTGTTTTGTGCTGATGCCTGGGCCGCCAGTGCCCGGAATCCCATCTGGGCCTGGGCCTGAGTATGTTCTACAGGCAGACAGCACAGCAGCCTACAGGTAGACACATGTCGCTGCTGCTTGGGGCTGTTGAACTAGTTGGGCAGCTAATTGACCCAGCAGCAGTCTTGGAGTGAGCGCTACCTGGCAGGACAGCAATGCACAAACCTTACACGGCACCTAACCTATCACAGTGAGGCTTGGTGGCAGCAGCTGACTGTGGTGCAGGTGGTGTGGGTTGAACTGTGCTTGCTGTGCGTGGCTGCAGGTGTTTGATACAGTCTATGCTGCACCAGGGGTGATCCTTCTCTTCCATAAATGCGCTTTTTGGACTGTCAGCACGTGATGGTTATTTATATCTTTGCGGCGGTTTGCGGCCCTTGGAACCTTCAAACACACAGGTAAGATGAGCTGCTGCAGTTGCACCTGGTGGGTCCTGTAAGTGCTTGCAGCCAAGCCCCTAACTCGCATGCTGTGCTGGGCTCATCATGCTGCTGCCAGCCTTGCCAACGGGGCCTGCTCAGCAGCAGTTGGTGTCACATTCAGCTTGCAGCACAGTGTTGGTAGTCCTCCTGTCGCTCAGTAGCAACACTTTCCCCAACTAGCAAGTTGCAGCCTGACTAGCAAGTTGCAGCAAAGCATCTGCACCTGCAGAGAGAAGAGAGTCCTCAACTTAGCGCACCTGTGCTGCCTTGCTGTCTGTGCAGGAAGCCAAGGCCATCAATGCATGCACGTGCTGGACAATCATCAGTCCCTGCTTGATGCGCTCTCCATGGCGGCGGCAGCTGCCAGCTGAACCCTGGAGCCATTACAGCAGAAAGGTATGAGAGGTACCGCTTACAGCACAGCATCCGCTCCTGCAGGACACTTGCAGGAACGCATCTGCATCTGCAGGAAGAGCTATAACTTTTTCGCGCTGTGCCGCCTTGTTGTCCTGCAGGAAAAGGTCCTGTGCAAGGCGCATGGCCCCAAAGGGTCGTCCTGAGCCGTGGTGCTGCTTGAAAGCAGGCCCAGTCCTACTGCTGCTGCACACAGCCTTGCAGGTGTGTAGACACATGGAGTGCAAGTGTGCTGGGAACTTCCAGGGTGATTGCAACAGCACAATGCTTGTGAAAACATGTGAATACAGTGTGTGTGCACTTGTCATCCCTCCTCAAGGTGCTGCCTGTGCTGAAGGCTTTGTGCTGCCCAGTCCTCCTGCACCCCCCCTGCCTAGCTAAGCTGGTGCAGCCAACTCTGACACACACTGCTGTAGCTCAGCTGTACGCATTCTTGTTGACAGCTGTGCTGTTGGTTGCCCTGTGCAGACGTTTGGTGCCACCTCTGTGAAGCGATCTGCATGCCCAGTTCTAACAAGAGCCGCCCACGTTATTGGCAGCACTGACCGCAGCATGCAGCGCTGGCAGCATGAGAACATTGCATGCTGTTCCTGGCTACAACAGGGCCCGGGAGCGCGTCCGCAGGTAGCTCTGATTCCATGAAGGCCACGTGGAAAGGCTCTTGCAGCGCACGCACACCAGCCATGACAGCTGCGGCCCCATCGTAGATGAGTGTATGGTGTCGCTTTGAGTGAGTTGTTGAGGTCAGCACACACCGCATGCTCTGCGCAAGCAGCTGCAAAGAAGACAGCTGTGGAGATGTTTATCAGTGTGGTTGGTTGTATGGCGGCCTGGTGAAGGGGCGGCTGAGCTAAGGCTTGGTCTGTCAGGCTCTGCTCACCGCAAGCATTGTGAGCTCGCGGGTTTCAAATCGTCTGCACATCAGCTGTGCGCAAGACATATGTGGCTGTTGACATTTGCCGACGGGCTGGTCTCATCTTTGCTGCACTAAGAGTGTGAAGCGCTGTGCATCTTGTAACACATGGTGCTTTACCCAATAAGACAGCAGACGAACACTCAAGCGGCTCGCAGTGTATGTCTCAGCACGTGCATGGCAATGTGTGTCTAGCTGATGCTGTGTTGTTTGTGCTGATATGTATGCTTTGCATCATAGGTGCTACCAGCGGCTGTGTTTGTTGCTAGCCAGTCGCGGCGCAAGCCTATCAAGGAATTCAGACAGTACACACTGAGTAGCCATGATCATGATGTTGGGAACTGTTTTGGTACAACATACGTCAGTCCCTTGGTTACACACTTCATGCCATGTGTGCTGAGCACACCATGCAGGCTTCAGCGTATGGCATACACACCACCATGTCATCATTGACTGGCAATTACACCCTCGGCTGGGCCATGGCCAGTGCAGTCAAGCTGCAGTGTGCAGCACTCAGCATATGCTGCCAGATCCTGTGCTCCTGCAAAATAGACACCTACTGCTCAGGTCTGTGAGCCTTTGCTGAGCAGAATCCACAGCAGAGCTACACAGCTGCCAGTGCACAGCACTTTCACAGTGCAGGAACCGTTCCCGCATTGGCAATGCGCACAGCAAGATGCATATGCTTGTTATGATCCAGGAGTCGTCATCTGCTGCTGAAATGTACACATACACCGGTCCTGGCAGAGCAAACATACTGCTGCTGGCTGACCCAAGCCTGCTGCATTCTGCTCTAGTGAGCAATCAGCATGCCTGCACTGCCGCCTTGTCGGCTGCAGCAATGTGCATCAGGCAGCTTGGGTCAGCAAAGCTGATACCCCTGCCTGCCAGGCCAGTGGTCGCACCAGGCCAGCAACTAGCTCTCCGCCAGTACGGCGCTGTACTTGCAGCTGGGTCACCCTACGGTAGGGCTGAAAACACCCTCTCCGTTGGCAACATGCACTGTGCAGGTTCCTGACTCATAGCCTTGAACATACCACATGGGAGCTGTGTGCAGCACCACGCACCCCATCGTTCCCCACCATGGGACCGGTAGCACTGTTGATGAGCATACCGTCCGACGGGAGCCTTGCCCCTGTTGGCCAAACATGCCTCCAGGTGCGGCCCCAACAACAGGGTGCATGCAAAGGCAGGCTTGCGGCGCAAACATGTGTCGCAGCCCGAGGCTGCGTGTGCTGTGCACTACAATACAATGCTGTCATCATGCTTGTCTCAACATCCCCATCACACCCATCACACCCACTCAGACCTGTTGCGCCACACACTGGCTGCCAGCCAGAAAAGCTGCATTTCAAATCGCCAACAGGCACAATCAAGGCACTCAGCTGCTGCCAAAATGTGACATCAAAGGCGCCACTGCTGCTGTTGTCGCAAACAGGTGCCAAAAACCAAACTGCCCACCCACACACTCCCACCAACACCACCACTGACAGTGGTGCCACCACTGTGAGG
Organism: Desmodesmus armatus; assembly: GCA_007449985.2. Taxonomy (NCBI): domain Eukaryota; kingdom Viridiplantae; phylum Chlorophyta; class Chlorophyceae; order Sphaeropleales; family Scenedesmaceae; genus Desmodesmus; species Desmodesmus armatus. The sequence goes on from VIIQ02000559.1 coordinate 81,258, forward strand.
CCAGCCACAGCCTATTACGGCTGCTGTGATCATTCAGCAGGCTACCTGTTACACTACCCTGTCGTATTGGCAGTTGCTGTCAGCAACAGTGCCTTTCCTAGCAGGGCACAATCACAGACCCCATGTCCAAAGATCTGAACGGCCATAATATCGGCCATAGCCACCAAACACCCTACCCACCCAACCATGGTGTACCCCCGGGACAGGAATTGCCACTTGTAACAAGCGAGCCGCCCTCATAGACCTCTGTCATTTCCTGCAACCCCATGCCAAGGTCCCAATACCACCAGCAGCAAGGATGCACTGCTGCTGCTCCTCCTCAGGAACAGTGTTGCTGCACATGCCAGGCTCTCCGCTGTCTGCTGTTGATACCTTTTGCATATGTAGGCATACCCCAACGCCCTGCTGCAGCTCCCAGCAACAGTGGTGAAGAGACTTGCCAAGGCCATGGATCCTCTGTCGTCAACTGTGGCTTCAGTGTGCTGCAGTAACAGCAGAGGTCAGGACGATGGAAGGCTCTGGACGCACCCTGCACAGCACAGTAGGGCAGACAAGGAACATGAAAGTCCTTGCAGGGCAGCACGCTATGCCACATCAGGGGCTGTTCTTCAGACACCAATGCAGCATCCTGCCTAGCCCAACAATACACCTTATCAACTGCCTGCCACCCTGCAATAAGCAAAACCATATAGCATCCCTAAGTCACGTGACATCAAGACATACCCAGCATGCTTTGCTGCTGTTTTGAAGCAGCTGCTGTAGTCCAGCAGAGATGAATTGGGGAGCGACCAGCTGGAACTGAAGGTGTCCTGCCGCTGCAGCGCCAAGCTAGGAGCCCAAGCTGCTACTGCCACCAACTCACCATCACTCCGCTAGCTCTTGCTCCGCAGCCCACACCACACGGGGGTCGTCATGTTGCAGTTGGTGCTGCAGGATGAGGCGCCACACAGGCTCATAGTCGCTTTCGTCCTGCACAGCAGTAGCAGCAAGTAAAGGCCCAGCACTACTGATCATGCCCAATAATGACCATGCAGCAAAACAGAGAGCAAGCGGTGCATGCCAAAAAGCCAGCCTTCCACATGCTGTCAGGTTGCACGCATCCTAGGTCAGACATGCATGAGCATAGCTTGGGTGTGCCACGTTGCCTTGTTGCCTTGGCAAGGCACACGCACTTGATGGCTGTCCAACTCACCTCGCTGGTTAGGATGACTTCCACCTCAGGTTCGCCATTGAAGCGGCCAAAGAAGGTCAGCGCAGTCAACTGCCTCAGGCACGTCAGCTGCAGCAATCCCTCTGACCGAGTCCTAGGGGTGTGCCAACCCAGCTCCCTCAAACCTGTCAGCTGGCATACAACCTTAGCAGCGCCATCTGCGGTGTGGCCTCTAGCAGTCAGATGCAGGGTGTGCAGGCCGCTCAGTTCCTGCAGTGGGGCCAGCAGTAACTGGCTCGACGAAAAGCCGTTGGACAACAGCAAGCCGTGCATGTTGAGTGACTGCAGGCCACGGCAGCAGCTGACAAGCCGGCTGCCTTCAGGAGCATGCATCCTCCTGGAGTATGTTGTCTGCTTAATCTTCGCGATGTCAAGTGACTGCAGGAGGGGACGCTGCCTGCCGTCAGGGAACACGTGCTGCCACACGCCTGCTGGCAGTGTGCATCTGCTGATATCCAAGTGCTGCAGGTTGCTGTTCCCTGTCAGGCCTGAGTAGGCTGTTGCAGGAGGGTACTGCTCATCACTGATGTACATCGTGTACAAGCTGCCGGCCAGGTTGAGGTGTGTCAGGTGCTGCAGCTGAGGCAGCTGGAACAAGAACTGCTCCAATGCTCCTGCAGTACGCCACTGACAAGACGGCATGTCAAGGTGCTGCAACTGAGTGTTTCCAACCAGGATACCTGAGTCAAACCAGATGCCGGCCACCTGCAGGCATGTGAGGTGCTGAGCACCTGACAGCATGCTGGTAGTCAGGTCTGGCTTGTCGAACTCAGTTCGATGTTGAACATCACTGAAGTCCAGCCGCAGTTCCACCAGTCGGGTGAGGGCCTGCAGGGGCTGTAGGGGTGCGCTGGCCTCGTCAGGACCTTGCAGGTCGATGCCAGCCAGCTCAAGGTAGGTGAGGTGCTGAAGCTGCTGCAGCACGGCCACAGGAAACTTGACGTCATAGGATGCATCATTTGGGGTCAGGTATGACATGCTGAGGTGCTCCAGCTCCGGTGGCAGCTGTGACAGTGCTGCGCTGAGCGCTTCAGTAGGCATCTCGTCAAGGATGCAGCAGCTGTTGATGCCCAGCTGCTTGAGGGCTGCTACCTTGGCAGCAGCCCCCAGCACACCTTGACAGCTGTTGCTTGCCTGCAGCTGGATCTCCATCGTTGACATCTGCAAGCTGCGAAGCTGAAAGTTTTGGGGAAGCTGGCAGAGAAAGACTTGCTGAGGCCTCATGGAGTCATCATCAGCCCTCTCAACACCTGTGAGGTCAACGCTGTCAACGTGCTGGCCGTGCTCTGTGAGGAACTTGAGCATGCTGTGAGCCTGAGATTGGTGCAGACCAGTGACAGTGATGTTGCGCAGAGCCAACTCAGCTGCTTGGTGGAGCCTGCTGTGAGCCCTGGCAGCGTTGAACAAGTTGCGGTGGTCATCGGCTGCGCAGAACTGTAGCACTGTCAGCAGGCACGGATCTGGCAACTGCAGCAGCAACGACTGTGCTGGTCTTGCATGTGCCATCCTGCAGAGCGAAAACACGCAAGCAGCTGGGTGAATACTCAAACACGGGAAACGTGTCCACTCAACATGGCAAGCTCCAGCAGTGCTGCTGACCTAGAAGGCACAAACGGTCCTCGCAACAGCATAACACAGAACACAGAACAGCAGCAAGAGGTGATCAATTAAGGCGGTCCGTCTAGCTGCTGCATCACCTTAGATGCTCCGCAGTGGTATCTAGGTGTGCTGATGGCCGACTTCACATGGGCAAGTCGGTCTGTGCTTCTTCGGGCCAGTTTTGCAATCTGGCGCCAGGGCTTGATTGGATTGAACCAAGGGAAGACGAGGGCTGCACATGCTGCGGGAATAATACAGACATAAAATTAAGCCAATACATAAGACTTGGCGGATTTCAGCACTGCTGAACGGGTTTTACGTGATGTGACATGAGTCAGCTTGTCAGGTACAACTTTTGTAAGCTTTAGCTGGTGTGAAGCTCCTAAGCCCCATCACCATTCTGCAGCGTAGTCTCATCAAAGGTGCAGTGATGTTGCAATGCTCAAACGCCATCGATCCAGGGGAGGCCACTTGTAGGGTGCTGAAGGTCAGTGGTGGGTCACGCTGTGACCGTGCTGGGCGCGCTTCAGGGGTCCTGGACAGCCACCACTGCATCTCCTTGCCCTGCGCAGCTGTGGGTCACAAGCTCTTCACTTCGCTGCACCGTTGGGCCACATGCACTTCAAGTGCATGGTAGGTCTGGTGCACTTGACACATGTACTGAGGCAAGCAGAACAAGTGTACACGGGTGCCCTCAGGGCTTGCTGACTGCAGGAATGTGACATGCACCCCACTGTGTGCGGCACACAGTGCAGCACCTACTGCTATCACCACCGACGATTTGCCCCCCTTATTGCTGTTTCCCTCAGGTAGCCCGTACTTTTGTTACACAATATGCGGTGCTGCCACCAACACCTGCTCAACATCGCCGCCAATTGGGGGCAGCATACGAAAGCTCCAAGCCATGTGTGGCTAATTGTGCATGTACAATGATGGGTCAGCAAGGCCCTTGCCCTTGTTGGCAACAGGCGGCAACCAGCTAACAACAATCCCCCTGACAATGCTTGTACTAGCTGCAGCCTGCAGCCAGGCTGCGTATGCGTCGGCAACACCACAGAATGCCTCTCTGCACCAGCCCAGGCGCCTGCGTTGACGCAGCCTCACACTCCAAACAACACCAGCGGCTCTGGCAGCTGAGCCAAAGTGTTGTTGCTCAAGCAGAGGCCCAGCTGGTCCTGCTCAGGGGCGGCTGTCAAAGTTATGACAAGTCATGCATTGTGGTCGTGGCTTGGCACTGCTAAGCCAAGCAAGTGGCACTGCAGCTTGGCCTCACAGAAGCCACCTCAACCCAGCATGACACTGATCACTAGCCCAACCAGCAGATGCTGCTTCAACTCTTGAAGAGTGCAGATCTGTGCAGGTGGCCATATTGCAGCATGACCCAAATTAAAGCAACAGATGCTGAACCAAATCTGGAACAGCGGAGTGGGCTTCAACCACTCAAGGCCCACTGGGGGCTTACCATGCACCATGCGGCACAACCGTGCATCGGATTATCTCCATGGGCATGCATGCCATGGGGGTGGTAATCACCCCGATCACACAGTCTTGAACTGGAATGCATTGCCATATGACATGCACAGGGCAATCACAGCCCACTCTCACCATCTCGCGTTGATTAGCACACTCAAAGCAGACCAAACACCCCATGCTGTGCACCTTGCTGGCACCATGTACACCCCCGGTAGCTCTCAAAGCACAACTGTGTGTCGTAGCGATGTCCTAGAGCATGGTTCAGATGCACACCCACATGTGCTACCTCGAGGTAGCACAAGGGAGCTCCCTTTTGGACACCCGATCCTGTGGCACAGGCCAATGCATGCTGGGGCTTTGTTGAGCCTGGTATGCACCAAGGCCCCTGCTCTGCTAACCAACATCATGATGCATAGCAAGCCATCATGGCAAGCCGGCCAGGGGCCATCTTTTTGAAAAGAACCAAGCCCCACACCATCAAATATAATCACTGCGGGAGAGGTGCAAGCCACATCAAGCCCCACTCGAGCCCATAGCAATTGTGCTCTTAGAAATTGTGTGCATGCCACCTGCAAAGGGTCACAGAGCCACTGGCTCTTTGCCAACTCTTCTGTACTGCTGTCAATCATTGACCAGGCCAGCAAATCACCAAATCAGACGACACCCCAGATAAGCACCCCAGCACACAACTGCCATGCGCCACAAAGATGCGCCCATCCACATGATTTGCATGCCTATGACAGCACACAACCTGTTCAACTCAGCAGAGCAGCACAATACTGTACAGTGACTACTGCAGACCAAGCCTCAGGCTGAGGAACTGCCAGTCGTAGCTGCAGGACCGCCTTCATGGCATCCCAAAAGTTCCAGGATGAGCACACCTCTTACTTTGAACGGCCCTGAACCTCAGGCTTGGGTCCATAGTTGGACACACCAAACTGTGCTTCCCAACAGCTAGCTGCTGCCCTTGCATATTTGCCCACAGACTGACTGAGGCGCTGGCGCCAGCTTGCAGACTGGCACAAACAGCAGACCAACAAGGTGCCAAACACTATCACTATGTAACCCAGGTTGATGGCAATGACGGCCCAGCTGACAGCATCCTGATATCTTTTTGTGGCGTCCTTGCCGTAATGGCCATCACCAGCAACGCTGCATGCCATGATGCCGCAGCAGGACAACACCAGCACACTTGTTGCCATGACTTGCAGCCGGAAAATGGCAGCGCTTCTCCACGGACGGACTGCCAACATGAGCATCAGATACATGCCCAACACTAGCGCTACCAGCAGGACCTGGTGCAACTCATGCAGCATAACAGACAGCCCCAGCACAGCCAGCACAAGCCTCTGAAAGTCCAGGATGCTGTCCCATGTCAGCACAAAGTGCATTCGCAGCCACAACAGGGATTTCCCGACCAGGTGTGATGACTCATGCGCCTGACAGGAAGATATGTCATGAACCCACTGCTTGAGATTCTGCTGTGCAAGCTGCAGTGCGGCCAGCAGTGCTGGCATGATGCCGCCAGCTCCGTTCTTTCTGTTGCCAACAGGACCAGGCTTGGCCCACTCGACGTACTTCACCTTGTAGTCAGCAAACCTGAATGTCAGGCTTGATGCACATTTGCGTGCGACAAATTGCCAGAAACCATCATCGTGTTGATCGTTGCTTGGTGTACCACTGTGTTGTGGGTCCAGGGTATTGTTGAGGGCTTTCCGCACCAGCACCACGGCAATGCCAACAGGGTATATGACGCACAGTACCAGCAATACAGTACCCAGGACCAACGCAGATGCACCCCACCATCTGTCCAGGCGCTGAGTGGGGCACTGCATGCGCACATCCAGCACCCAATGCTTTGACACTGACGCGTCTGGAGCTGCTGGCATCTTGAGGCACATGAACATGCCAACGGCATAGCTTGCCAATGTACCATAAAACTCGAAGCCAATCACCAGTAC
>VIIQ02000560.1:0-48389 GCA_007449985.2 Desmodesmus armatus
GGGTGCTGTTGCTGCCTGCACACTTGCATTAGGGATGCCCGCATGCTCAGTGAGACAATAGATTTCTGGCACATACAGTACCAGTGGAGAGGGTTCCACGGGGGAGTGAGTGAAATAACAGTCATGGGGTGGGGTGCTGCTGCCTGCATAGTCCAGTCCTGTGCCGGGGCAACAGACAGCTCCTGACAAATGCTGCACTCACCTGACGCGTTTCAATATGGATGCTGCATGCTGCCAGGACCAAGTGACACAGTCGTTGCTGCTGCCGCTGTTTGCCAGCCTGGCATGGAGCAGCAGCAAGCACAGAGCAGCATGTGTGTCAGTTGCAATCTTGTTGATTAGAATGTTTACTTTTGCATAGATCAGACCAAATCAGAGGGTGTGTGCACACAGTCGGATGGGTGATCACCATCCCAAATGCAGCACTGCTGTTGTCACCATGAGCAGCAGTGCAGGAGAGTCTCACGTCATGCAACCCGCTTAATTGTGAAAGTACGGATCGGCATGTTCATTTCACCCAGTAGCGCGCTTACCGAATGCTTTTGGCGTGCCCACGGTGATCTTGATGACAGAGCAGGGGTGTATCCAGAAGCAATCGTAAGAGCTGCCCGGTGTGCACACAAAGAACACGTTTTTGGCTGCATCCCTAACGCGCCGAATAGCCAGCGCGCGCTGTGCATGAGGCACAGTCATCCTGCTTACGTGGATCATCGTTTCAAACCACCTGCCAATTTGACAATAGTTTGCAGTGCAGTCCTGCTGTACAGGACTTGTTGCTAGTGTTTATGTCTGCCTCAATAGTTGCTGGACATGCACAACGTCAAGTAGGTGGTGAGGCAGCTGGAGACGCTGTGCTGAATGCAACACCTTCAAGGCCAGGTGCAAAGCTGTCCATGCAGCAAGCAAAGCAGCAGCACTCCACAACAAAATTCCAACAAAGCTCGCGAGATGTTACAAGGCAGCAATTGGCAGACCCCTATTGGAGAATGCACACTAGCCTGCAGTAGCAGGGGTTGTACTGCCGAGCGGTACAAGACATGCCTGCGCGTTCGGCCCTGCCGCGCAACTTCAGGCAGCAAGGCTGACATAATATACACGTAATATACAACACACAAGCAAGATGTACATAACCAGCCACATCTGCTGGCCTACTCTGCTGCCTACTGACAGTGTGGACTCACCCACCCCCCCATGCATTCCTAAACCCTACGCAGTGCACAGGCCCACCCAGAGAGACAGAGGCTGCGCACGCGCTGCCAGCACCACCAGGACACAGGTGCACCACCACAGCAAGACAAGGGCCCCTGCACGGGCCAGCAGCTGCATTGCAAAACATGGCAGGTGAGGGACCTGCAGCAGTAGCAGCCAAGGCCTTCAGCGGAAGCGCTTGGGTGGCCTGCCTCCCTCAACACCCTGATAACTGTGGCCATGAATGGTCACATCCTCCGTGGTTGGTGCTGCACAACCTGGTAGCACTCCTTCAGCTGCTTCAGGCCACTCTCCACCTGCTGTGGGGTGATAGCTAGACAGCGTGACAACACCATATCCCGCAACAGCTTCATGTCCCCCTCAACAGCAACGTGCAACCCTGCTTGTAAATATCAACCACCGTACCCTGCTTGACGTTAGCAAAGGGGTGCTCCACAATCTGATGCAGGTCAGGGCTGTACTTAGGCAGTTCTAACAGTGCTCGTAACCTGTCTCATCGTCAACAAGGTTGCACAGATCCGGGTGCACATGGTGGAAGTTGGGGTTGTCCATGCTGAGCTTTGGCTCCCAGCCCTGCTCCTTTGCGATCTTCACGCCTTTCTCGATATAGCCCTCCATGAGGATGTCCGCAACCTCCGCTGCTGTGGCTGAGCTGGCTGGCTTAACATACTTACTGTCCTTGGTCTGCGTGCAGGCGACACAGGGAGCAGAAGGGCAGCATTACTCAGCCAAGGTTTGGCAGCAGCACAACACCTAAACCCTCATGTGAGCCGCAAGGGCCAGCACTACTACATCACCCTGCAGGAGGGCAAAGAAAAGCAGACACCTGCAGTATGGAGGTACCAAGGTAGCAGTGGGGTGTACCTGTGAGGAGGGACATGTACGTTACTGCACGCCAAACAGCATCAGAGGCGCGCGCAACTTGCTGTGCCAGTTCTGCCACCATGCTGAGCAAGCATGGAAGTTGGCAAGGAGGCACAAGGTGGTGGAGTCAGAAAAGCAGGCATGGAGGCCCTGAAAGATGTGGGTCTAGATGTGAGGGTGGCGTGTGGTGTGGCGCTGCCATTTTGGAAGGGAGGGTTGACTTCTATGACATACCCAGCAAAACAGTCATCCAAGCAGATGGTAGGAGTCACCGTGTGCAGATGCACAACATGCATGCACAGCAGCAGCTGAAGCTTGACCTGCGCTGCTGCCGCAAGGCGTGGAAGCATGGGTCAGGCTACTGCGGTTGTACCACCCCCCGGCAGCAGGCAACAGCATGTGGGGTCAGCTATGCTGGCTGCCACCAGGTTGCAGGCTGCTAAGTTTGTCATGCTGAGCAGCGAGTACGCAGACATAGTAGTTGATGCAGCACAGCAGCAGACATGCTGTGAGTGGCTGACTGCTGTGCTGACAGGGGCGGAGTACAGGTATGACGCAGCGGTGCAGTCCCATCTGGCTTACCCGGTAACAACCCGTGCCCTTCTTCTTGTCGATGTCGCCCACCGCCTCGATCCTCGCTAACTCAAAGTCCTTGCGACGCTCCATATGCTCGCGCATGCCTGGGTTTGGGCGGCCCATGGTGTCGATATCTGTTGTGCCGGTCAGGAACTCAACATACACACACCCAAGCGGGCATTCAGTATCAGCGCAAAGTCAATCCTCCTAGCGCCATGCAGCTCAAACATGGGGTTCTCCTCAGGGGGCTGGCCTGCAAGCTTGCGCCTATCATACCACACCTTCAGCTTCCCAGCCAGATCCCTGTTGAACCAAATGCGGCACTCATCATACCAGAACACCCGCTTCAGAAATCAGGATCCTCCTCAATGAACTTCAGCATCATCCGGCAGTATTGCAGCCGGGCCTCCATCACAGCAACAGACAGTGGCAGCTTCATCGGCAGCACACCATACTTCACCAAGGCGCAACATCATGCAGCCTGCGCTCAACATACTCAGGCTTCAAGCCCTTGTCAGTGGTCAGTGCACGCAGGCGCGCCGACATCTGCAGGCGTCAGACAGGCTGGTGAACTGCTTCGCCTCCTCATACTCATGACTGACCCCCTCCTCAGTCACACCTGCTGCTGCATGTACCCCTCCGCTAGTATGTCAGCGCACTTAACCATCATCGTCTGACAGCAACTTCGCCTCTCCCGTGCCCCACAGCATCGTGCAAGGTATGGCTCACTTCAAGCTTGCTGACACTCAACTTAATGAAGCTGCGCGTGTCGCTGATCGTGTGCTCTGGATGCTGCGCATTCCACTGCTCCTGAAAGGCATCCATGGCATCTGAGATAATGCCGTGTGCCTCGTAGTAACACTTGACCGCACACACCCTTGCCCCTGTGTACCTCGTCATGGGTCTTCATACACTACGCTGGCTGGTGAGACCTGCAGAACAGCGCAGAAGAGCAAGGAAGGATCGGGCAGTGCAGCACAACAACATGAGGCAAGGCGCATCCAGTGCACACAACCCCTGACTCAAACCCTGGGTTTGACTTGTAACGTTAGTCCCTTCACTGCCCGGAGTAGGGAGCTCAAGTGCCAACTGGGGTCCGCTGCTGTCTCCAAACGTTTAGGAACCAAACATGATCTTTCGAAATGAGGTTTGGCGTGCAAGAGCTCCACTGTAAGAAGTAACAGTTGAGTGGTTTCCGCACGACCCGCTGCTGCTGCCTGGGCGCTGAGAGGCCTGGGAGCCGGTGTAAATGGATCTTCCGAAGTGTATCAAAGCTTAGGAGGTGTTTGCGGGGCTGCTGTGGGGTGTGCCGTGAGCGGGTGTGGTGGGTGGTTGTTACAAGGGGCCGTGCCCTGCAGCTGCCTTGTTGCTGTGCAGCGAGGTGCCTTCTGATAGCCAAAGTTCACCCCTGCGCCTCGCATTCACAGAGACTCACAGCGTACAGCCAGCTACTGGACGTGGTGGTTGAGCAGTACTGATCCAGCAGACAGCACAGCAACTCCAGCGGACTCTGGCTTGCCCACATCCACGCTCAGGTTACAGGAGGTCCTGTACAAGGCAAGTTGGCAGGGCAGGTGCCTGGCAGCAGTGAGGTCTTTCTGGGTGTAACAGCACAGCAGCTGCTCAGGGACAAGCCCCAGCTGGTCACACTGTGGGTGCTGTTGCTGCCTGCACACTTGCATTCAGGATGCCCGCATGCTCAGTGAGACAATAGATTTCTGGCACATACAGTACCAGTGGAGAGGGTTCCACGGGGGATGAAGTGAAATAACAGTCATGGGGTGGGTGCTGCTGCCTGCATAGTCCAGTCCTGCTGCCGGGGCAACAGACAGCTCCTGACAAATGCTGCACTCACCTTGAACGCGTTTCAATATGGATGCTGCATGCTGCCAGGACCAAGTGACACAGTCGTTGCTGCCGCTGTTTGCCAGCCTGGCATGGAGCAGCAGCAAGCACAGAGCAGCATGTGTGTCAGTTGCAATCTTGTTGATTAGAAATGTTTACTTTTGCATAGATCAGACCAAATCAGAGGGGTGTGTGCACACAGTCTGGATGGGTGATCACCATCCCAAATGCAGGCACTGCTGTTGTCACCATGAGCAGCAGTGCAGGAAGAGTCTCACGTCATGCAACCCGCTTAATTGTGAAAGTACGGATCGGCATGTTCATTTCACCCAGTAGCGCGCTTACCGAATGCTTTTGGCGTGCCCACGGTGATCTTGATGACAGAGCAGGGTGTATCCAAGAAGCAATCGTAAGAGCTGCCCGTGTGCACACAAAAGAACACGTTTTTGGCTGCATCCCTAACGCGCCGAATAGCCAGCGCGCTGTGCATGAGGCACAGTCATCCTGCTTACGTGGATCATCGTTTCAAACCACCTGCCAATTTGACAATAGTTTGCAGTGCAGTCCTGCTGTACAGGACTTGTTGCTAGTGTTTATGTCTGCCTCAATAGTTGCTGGACATGCACAACGTCAAGTAGGTGGTGAGGCAGCTGGAGACGCTGTGCTGAATGCAACACCTTCAAGGCCAGGTGCAAAGCTGTCCATGCAGCAAGCAAAGCAAGCAGCACTCCACAACAAAATTCCAACAAAGCTCGCGAGATGTTACAAGGCAGCAATTGGCAGACCCCTATTGGAGAATGCACACTAGCCTGCAGTAGCAGGGGTTGTACTGCCGAGCGGTACAAGACATGCCTGCGCGTTCGGCCCTGCCGCGCAACTTCAGGCAGCAAGGCTGACATAATATACACGTAATATACAACACACAAGCAAGATGTACATAACCAGCCACATCTGCTGGCCTACTCTGCTGCCTACTGACAGTGTGGACTCACCCACCCCCCCATGCATTCCTAAACCCTACGCAGTGCACAGGGCCCACCCAGAGAGACAGAGGCTGCGCACGCGCTGCCAGCACCACCAGGACACAGGTGCACCACCACAGCAAGACAAGGGCCCCTGCACGGGGCCAGCAGCTGCATTGCAAAACATGGCAGGTGAGGGACCTGCAGCAGTAGCAGCCAAGGCCTTCAGCGGAAGCGCTTGGTGGCCTGCCTCCCTCAACACCCTGATAACTGTGGCCATGAATGGTCACATCCTCCGTGGTTGGTGCTGCCACAACCTGGTAGCACTCCTTCAGCTGCTTCAGGCCACTCTCCACCTGCTGTGGGGGATAGCTAGACAGCGTGACAACACCATATCCCGCAACAGCTTCATGTCCCCCTCAACAGCAACGTGCCAACCCTGCTTGTAAATATCAACCACCGTACCCTGCTTGACGTTAGCAAAGGGGTGCTCCACAATCTGATGCAGGTCAGGGCTGTACTTAGGCAGTTCTAACAGGTGCTCGTAACCTGTCTCATCGTCAACAAGGTTGCACAGATCCGGGTGCACATGGTGGAAGTTGGGGTTGTCCATGCTGAGCTTTGGCTCCCCCCCTGCTCCTTTGCGATCTTCACGCCTTTCTCGATATAGCCCTCCATGAGGATGTCCGCAACCTCCGCTGCTGTGGCTGAGCTGGCTGGCTTAACATACTACTGTCCTTGGTCTGCGTGCAGGCGACACAGGGAGCAGAAGGGCAGCATTACTCAGCCAAGGGTTGGCAGCAGCACAACACCTAAACCCTCATGTGAGCCGCAAGGGCCAGCACTACTACATCACCCTGCAGGAGGGCAAAGAAAAGCAGATCACCTGCAGTATGGAGGTACACAAGGTAGCAGTGGGGTGTACCTGTGAGGAGGGACATGTACGTTACTGCACGCCAAACAGCATCAGAGGGCGCGCAACTTGCTGTGCCAGTTCTGCCCATGCTGAGCAAGCATGGAAGTTGGCAAGGAGGCACAAGGTGGTGGAGTCAGAAAAGGCAGGCATGGAGGCCCTGAAAGATGGGTCTAGATGTGAGGGTGGCGTGTGAGGTGGCGCTGCCATTTTGGAAGGGGAGGGTTGACTTCTATGACATACCCAGCAAACAGTCATCCAAGCAGATGGTAGGAGTCACCGTGTGCAGATGCACAACATGCATGCACAGCAGCAGCTGAAGCTTGACCTGCGCTGCTGCCGCAAGGCGTGGAAGCATGGGGTCAGGCTACTGCGGTTGTACCACCCCCCGGCAGCAGGCAACAGCATGTGGGGTCAGGCTATGCTGGCTGCCACCAGGTTGCAGGCTGCTAAGTTTGTCATGCTGAGCAGCGAGTACGCAGACATAGTAGTTGATGCAGCACAGCAGCAGACATGCTGTGAGTGGCTGACTGCTGTGCTGACAGGGGCGGAGTACAGGTATGACGCAGCGGTGCAGTCCCACATCTGGCTTACCCGGTAACAACCCGTGCCCTTCTTCTTGTCGATGTCGCCCACCGCCTCGATCCTCGCTAACTCAAAGTCCTTGCGACGCTCCATATGCTCGCGCATGCCTGGGTTGTGGCGGCCCATGGTGTCGATATCTGTTGTGCCGGTCAGGAACTCAACATACACACACCCAGGCGGGCATTCAGTATCAGCGCAAAGTCAATCCTCCTAGCGCCATGCAGCTCAAACATGGGGTTCTCCTCAGGGGGCTGGCCTGCAAGCTTGCGCCTATCATACCACACCTTCAGCTTCCCAGCCAGATCCCTGTGAACCAAATGCGGCACTCATCATACCAGAACACCCGCTTCAAGAAATCAGGATCCTCCTCAATGAACTTCAGCATCATCCGGCAGTATTGCAGCCGGGCCTCCATCACAGCAACAGACAGTGGCAGCTTCATCGGCAGCACACCATACTTCAACCAAGGCGCAACATCATGCAGCCTGCGCTCAACATACTCAGGCTTCAAGCCCTGTCAGTGGTCAGTGCACGCAGGCGCGCCGACATCTGCAGGGCGTCAGACAGGCTGGTGAACTGCTTCGCCTCCTCATACTCATGACTGACCCCCTCCTCAGTCACAACCTGCTGCTGCATGTACCCCTCCGCTAGTATGTCAGCGCAGCACTTAACAGCATCATCGTCTGACAGCAACTTCGGCCTCCCGTGCCCCACAGCATCGTGCAAGTATGGCTCACTTCAAGCTTGCTGACACTCAACTTAATGAAGCTGCGCGTGTCGCTGATCGTGTGCTCTGGATGCTGCGCATTCCACTGCTCCTGAAAGGCATCCATGGCATCTGAGATAATGCCGTGTGCCTCGTAGTAACACTTGACCGCACACACCCTTGCATCCCTGTGTACCTCGTCATGGGTCTTCATACCACTGCTGGCTGGTGAGACCTGCAGAACAGCGCAGAAGAGCAAGGAAGGATCGGCAGTGCAGCACAACAACATGAGGCAAGGCGCATCCAGTGCACACAACCCTGACTCAAACCCTGGGTTTGACTTTGTAACGTTAGTCCCTTCACTGCCGGAGTAGGGAGCTCAAGTGCCAACTGGGGTCCGCTGCTGTCTCCAAACGTTTAGGAACCAAACATGATTCTTTCGAAATGAGGTTTGGCGTGCAAGAGCTCCACTGTAAGAAGTAACAGTTGAGTGGTTCCGCACGACCCGCTGCTGCTGCCTGGGGCGCTGAGAGGCCTGGGAGCCGGTGTAAGGATCTTCCGAAGTGTATCAAAGCTTAGGAGGTGTTTTGCGGCTGCTGTGGGGTGTGCCGTGGGGGTGTGGTGGGGTGGTTGTTACAAGGGCCGTGCCCTGCAGCTGCCTTGTTGCTGTGCAGCGAGGTGCCTTCTGATAGCCAAAGTTCACCCCTGCGCCTCGCATTCACAGAGACTCACAGCGTACAGCCAGCTACTGGACGTGGTGGTTTGAGCAGTACTGATCCGCAGACAGCACAGCAACTCCAGCGGCTCTGGCTTGCCCACATCCACGCTCAGGTTACAGGAGGTCCTGTACAAGGCAAGTTGGCAGGGCAGGTGCCTGGCAGCAGTGAGGTCTTTCTGGGTGTAACAGCACAGCAGCTGCTCAGGGACAAGCCCCAGCTGGTCACACTGTGGGTGCTGTTGCTGCCTGCACACTTGCATTCAGGGATGCCCGCATGCTCAGTGAGACAATAGATTTCTGGCACATACAGTACCAGTGGAGAGGGTTCCACGGGAGTGAAGTGAAATAACAGTCATGGGGTGGGGTGCTGCTGCCTGCATAGTCCAGTCCTGCTGCCGGGCAACAGACAGCTCCTGACAAATGCTGCACTCACCTTGAACGCGTTTCAATATGGATGCTGCATGCTGCCAGGACCAAGTGACACAGTCGTTGCTGCCGCTGTTTGCCAGCCTGGCATGGAGCAGCAGCAAGCACAGAGCCATGTGTGTCAGTTGCAATCTTGTTGATTAGAAATGTTTACTTTTGCATAGATCAGACCAAATCAGAGGGGTGTGTGCACACAGTCTGGATGGGTGATCACCATCCCAAATGCAGGCACTGCTGTTGTCACCATGAGCAGCAGTGCAGGAAGAGTCTCACGTCATGCACCCGCTTAATTGTGAAAGTACGGATCGGCATGTTCATTTCACCCAGTAGCGCGCTTACCGAATGCTTTTGGCGTGCCCACGGTGATCTTGATGACAGAGCAGGGGTGTATCCAAGAAGCAATCGTAAGAGCTGCCGGTGTGCACACAAAGAACACGTTTTTGGCTGCATCCCTAACGCGCCGAATAGCCAGCGCGCGCTGTGCATGAGGCACAGTCATCCTGCTTACGTGGATCATCGTTTCAAACCACCTGCCAATTTGACAATAGTTTGCAGTGCAGTCCTGCTGTACAGGACTTGTTGCTAGTGTTTATGTCTGCCTCAATAGTTGCTGGACATGCACAACGTAAGTAGGTGGTGAGGCAGCTGGAGACGCTGTGCTGAATGCAACACCTTCAAGCCAGGTGCAAAGCTGTCCATGCAGCAAGCAAAGCAAGCAGCACTCCACAACAAAATTCCAACAAAGCTCGCGAGATGTTACAAGGCAGCAATTGGCAGACCCCTATTGGAGAATGCACACTAGCCTGCAGTAGCAGGGTTGTACTGCCGAGCGGTACAAGACATGCCTGCGCGTTCGGCCCTGCCGCGCAACTTCAGGCAGCAAGGCTGACATAATATACACGTAATATACAACACACAAGCAAGATGTACATAACCAGCCACATCTGCTGGCCTACTCTGCTGCCTACTGACAGTGTGGACTCACCCACCCCCCCATGCATTCCTAAACCCTACGCAGTGCACAGGGCCCACCCAGAGACAGAGGCTGCGCACGCGCTGCCAGCACACCAGGACACAGGTGCACCACCACAGCAAGACAAGGGCCCCTGCACGGGGCCAGCAGCTGCATTGCAAAACATGGCAGGTGAGGGACCTGCAGCAGTAGCAGCCAAGGCCTTCAGCGGAAGCGCTTGGGTGGCCTGCCTCCCTCAACACCCTGATAACTGTGGCCATGAATGGTCACATCCTCCGTGGTTGGTGCTGCCACAACCTGGTAGCACTCCTTCAGCTGCTTCAGGCCACTCTCCACCTGCTGTGGGGTGATAGCTAGACAGCGTGACAACACCATATCCCGCAACAGCTTCATGTCCCCCTCAACAGCAACGTGCCAACCCTGCTTGTAAATATCAACCACCGTACCCTGCTTGACGTTAGCAAAGGGGTGCTCCACAATCTGATGCAGGTCAGGGCTGTACTTAGGCAGTTCTAACAGGTGCTCGTAACCTGTCTCATCGTCAACAAGGTTGCACAGATCCGGGTGCACATGGTGGAAGTTGGGGTTGTCCATGCTGAGCTTTGGCTCCCAGCCCTGCTCCTTTGCGCGCTTCATCCTTCACGCCTTTCTCGATATAGCCCTCCATGAGGATGTCCGCAACCTCCGCTGCTGTGGCTGAGCTGGCTGGCTTAACATACTTACTGTCCTTGGTCTGCGTGCAGGCGACACAGGGAGCAGAAGGGCAGCATTACTCAGCCAAGGGTTGGCAGCAGCACAACACCTAAACCCTCATGTGAGCCGCAAGGGCCAGCACTACTACATCACCCTGCAGGAGGGCAAAGAAAAGCAGATCACCTGCAGTATGGAGGTACACAAGGTAGCAGTGGGGTGTACCTGTGAGGAGGGACATGTACGTTACTGCACGCCAAACAGCATCAGAGGCGCGCGCAACTTGCTGTGCCAGTTCTGCCACCATGCTGAGCAAGCATGGAAGTTGGCAAGGAGGCACAAGGTGGTGGAGTCAGAAAAGGCAGGCATGGAGGCCCTGAAAGATGTGGGTCTAGATGTGAGGGTGGCGTGTGAGGTGGCGCTGCCATTTTGGAAGGGGAGGGTTGACTTCTATGACATACCCAGCAAAACAGTCATCCAAGCAGATGGTAGGAGTCACCGTGTGCAGATGCACAACATGCATGCACAGCAGCAGCTGAAGCTTGACCTGCGCTGCTGCCGCAAGGCGTGGAAGCATGGGTCAGGCTACTACTGCGGTTGTACCACCCCCCGGCAGCAGGCAACAGCATGTGGGGTCAGGCTATGCTGGCTGCCACCAGGTTGCAGGCTGCTAAGTTTGTCATGCTGAGCAGCGAGTACGCAGACATAGTAGTTGATGCAGCACAGCAGCAGACATGCTGTGAGTGGCTGACTGCTGTGCTGACAGGGGCGGAGTACAGGTATGACGCAGCGGTGCAGTCCCACATCTGGCTTACCCGGTAACAACCCGTGCCCTTCTTCTTGTCGATGTCGCCCCCCGCCTCGATCCTCGCTAACTCAAAGTCCTTGCGACGCTCCATATGCTCGCGCATGCCTGGGTTGTGGCGGCCCATGGTGTCGATATCTGTTGTGCCGGTCAGGAACTCAACATACACACACCCCAGGCGGGCATTCAGTATCAGCGCAAAGTCAATCCTCCTAGCGCCATGCAGCTCAAACATGGGGTTCTCCTCAGGGGCTGGCCTGCAAGCTTGCGCCTATCATACCACACCTTCAGCTTCCCAGCCAGATCCCTGTTGAACCAAATGCGGCACTCATCATACCAGAACACCCGCTTCAAGAAATCAGGATCCTCCTCAATGAACTTCAGCATCATCCGGCAGTATTGCAGCCGGGCCTCCATCACAGCAACAGACAGTGGCAGCTTCATCGGCAGCACACCATACTTCAACCAAGGCGCAACATCATGCAGCCTGCGCTCAACATACTCAGGCTTCAAGCCCTTGTCAGTGGTCAGTGCACGCAGGCGCGCCGACATCTGCAGGGCGTCAGACAGGCTGGTGAACTGCTTCGCCTCCTCATACTCATGACTGACCCCCTCCTCAGTCACAACCTGCTGCTGCATGTACCCCTCCGCTAGTATGTCAGCGCACTTAACAGCATCATCGTCTGACAGCAACTTCGGCCTCCCGTGCCCCACAGCATCGTGCAAGGTATGGCTCACTTCAAGCTTGCTGACACTCAACTTAATGAAGCTGCGCGTGTCGCTGATCGTGTGCTCTGGATGCTGCGCATTCCACTGCTCCTGAAAGGCATCCATGGCATCTGAGATACGCCGTTGCCTCGTAGTAACACTTGACCGCACACACCCTTGCATCCCTGTGTACCTCGTCATGGGTCTTCATACCACTGCTGGCTGGTGAGACCTGCAGAACAGCGCAGAAGAGCAAGGAAGGATCGGGCAGTGCAGCACAACAACATGAGGCAAGGCGCATCCAGTGCACACAACCCTGACTCAAACCCTGGTTTGACTTTGTAACGTTAGTCCCTTCACTGCCCGGAGTAGGGAGCTCAAGTGCCACTGGGGTCCGCTGCTGTCTCCAAACGTTTAGGAACCAAACATGATTCTTTCGAAATGAGGTTTGGCGTGCAAGAGCTCCACTGTAAGAAGTAACAGTTGAGTGGTTTCCGCACGACCCGCTGCTGCTGCCTGGGGCGCTGAGAGGGCCTGGGAGCCGGTGTAAATGGATCTTCCGAAGTGTATCAAAGCTTAGGAGGTGTTTTGCGGGCTGCTGTGGGGTGTGCCGTGAGCGGTGTGGTGGGTGGTTGTTACAAGGGCCGTGCCCTGCAGCTGCCTTGTTGCTGTGCAGCGAGGTGCCTTCTGATAGCCAAAGTTCACCCCTGCGCCTCGCATTCACAGAGACTCACAGCGTACAGCCAGCTACTGGACGTGGTGGTTTGAGCAGTACTGATCCAGCAGACAGCACAGCAACTCCAGCGGACTCTGGCTTGCCCACATCCACGCTCAGGTTACAGGAGGTCCTGTACAAGGCAAGTTGGCAGGGCAGGTGCCTGGCAGCAGTGAGGTCTTTCTGGTGTAACAGCACAGCTGCTCAGGGACAAGCCCCAGCTGGTCACACTGTGGGTGCTGTTGCTGCCTGCACACTTGCATTCAGGGATGCCCGCATGCTCAGTGAGACAAATAGATTTCTGGCACATACAGTACCAGTGGAGAGGGTTCCACGGGGAGTGAAGTGAAATAACAGTCATGGGGTGGGGTGCTGCTGCCTGCATAGTCCAGTCCTGCTGCCGGGGCAACAGACAGCTCCTGACAAATGCTGCACTCACCTTGAACGCGTTTCAATATGGATGCTGCATGCTGCCAGGACCAAGTGACACAGTCGTTGCTGCCGCTGTTTGCCAGCCTGGCATGGAGCAGCAGCAAGCACAGAGCAGCATGTGTGTCAGTTGCAATCTTGTTGATTAGAAATGTTTACTTTTGCATAGATCAGACCAAATCAGAGGGGTGTGTGCACACAGTCTGGATGGGTGATCACCATCCCAAATGCAGGCACTGCTGTTGTCACCATGAGCAGCAGTGCAGGAAGAGTCTCACGTCATGCAACCCGCTTAATTGTGAAAGTACGGATCGGCATGTTCATTTCACCCAGTAGCGCGCTTACCGAATGCTTTTGGCGTGCCCACGGTGATCTTGATGACAGAGCAGGGGTGTATCCAAGAAGCAATCGTAAGAGCTGCCCGGTGTGCACACAAAAGAACACGTTTTTGGCTGCATCCCTAACGCGCCGAATAGCCAGCGCGCGCTGTGCATGAGGCACAGTCATCCTGCTTACGTGGATCATCGTTTCAACCACCTGCCAATTTGACAATAGTTTGCAGTGCAGTCCTGCTGTACAGACTTGTTTGCTAGTGTTTATGTCTGCCTCAATAGTTGCTGGACATGCACAACGTCAAGTAGGTGGTGAGGCAGCTGGAGACGCTGTGCTGAATGCAACACCTTCAAGGCCAGGTGCAAAGCTGTCCATGCAGCAAGCAAAGCAAGCAGCACTCCACACAAAATTCCAACAAAGCTCGCGAGATGTTACAAGGCAGCAATTGGCAGACCCCTATTGGAGAATGCACACTAGCCTGCAGTAGCAGGGGTTGTACTGCCGAGCGGTACAAGACATGCCTGCGCGTTCGGCCCTGCCGCGCAACTTCAGGCAGCAAGGCTGACATAATATACACGTAATATACAACACACAAGCAAGATGTACATAACCAGCCACATCTGCTGGCCTACTCTGCTGCCTACTGACAGTGTGGACCCACCCACCCCCCCATGCATTCCTAAACCCTACGCAGTGCACAGGGCCCACCCAGAGAGACAGAGGCTGCGCACGCGCTGCCAGCACCACCAGGACACAGGTGCACCACCACAGCAAGACAAGGGCCCCTGCACGGGGCCAGCAGCTGCATTGCAAAACATGGCAGGTGAGGGACCTGCAGCAGTAGCAGCCAAGGCCTTCAGCGGAAGCGCTTGGGTGGCCTGCCTCCCTCAACACCCTGATAACTGTGGCCATGAATGGTCACATCCTCCGTGGTTGGTGCTGCCACAACCTGGTAGCACTCCTTCAGCTGCTTCAGGCCACTCTCCACCTGCTGTGGGGTGATAGCTAGACAGCGTGACAACACCATATCCCGCAACAGCTTCATGTCCCCCTCAACAGCAACGTGCCAACCCTGCTTGTAAATATCAACCACCGTACCCTGCTTGACGTTAGCAAGGGGTGCTCCACAATCTGATGCAGGTCAGGGCTGTACTTAGGCAGTTCTAACAGGTGCTCGTAACCTGTCTCATCGTCAACAAGGTTGCACAGATCCGGGTGCACATGGTGGAAGTTGGGGTTGTCCATGCTGAGCTTTGGCTCCCAGCCCTGCTCCTTTGCGATCTTCACGCCTTTCTCGATATAGCCCTCCATGAGGATGTCCGCAACCTCCGCTGCTGTGGCTGAGCTGGCTGGCTTAACATACTTACTGTCCTTGGTCTGCGTGCAGGCGACACAGGGAGCAGAAGGGCAGCATTACTCAGCCAGGGTTGGCAGCAGCACAACACCTAAACCCTCATGTGAGCCGCAAGGGCCAGCACTACTACATCACCCTGCAGGAGGGCAAAGAAAAGCAGATCACCTGCAGTATGGAGGTACACAAGGTAGCAGTGGGGTGTACCTGTGAGGAGGGACATGTACGTTACTGCACGCCAAACAGCATCAGAGGCGCGCGCAACTTGCTGTGCCAGTTCTGCCACCATGCTGAGCAAGCATGGAAGTTGGCAAGGAGGCACAAGGTGGTGGAGTCAGAAAAGGCAGGCATGGAGGCCCTGAAAGATGTGGGTCTAGATGTGAGGGTGGCGTGTGAGGTGGCGCTGCCATTTTGGAAGGGGAGGGTTGACTTCTATGACACCCAGCAAAACAGTCATCCAAGCAGATGGTAGGAGTCACCGTGTGCAGATGCACAACATGCATGCACAGCAGCAGCTGAAGCTTGACCTGCGCTGCTGCCGCAAGGCGTGGAAGCATGGGGTCAGGCTACTGCGGTTGTACCACCCCCCGGCAGCAGGCAACAGCATGTGGGGTCAGGCTATGCTGGCTGCCACCAGGTTGCAGGCTGCTAAGTTTGTCATGCTGAGCAGCGAGTACGCAGACATAGTAGTTGATGCAGCACAGCAGCAGACATGCTGTGAGTGGCTGACTGCTGTGCTGACAGGGGCGGAGTACAGGTATGACGCAGCGGTGCAGTCCCACATCTGGCTTACCCGGTAACAACCCGTGCCCTTCTTCTTGTCGATGTCGCCCACCGCCTCGATCCTCGCTAACTCAAAGTCCTTGCGACGCTCCATATGCTCGCGCATGCCTGGGTTGTGGCGGCCCATGGTGTCGATATCTGTTGTGCCGGTCAGGAACTCAACATACACACACCCAAGGCGGGCATTCAGTATCAGCGCAAAGTCAATCCTCCTAGCGCCATGCAGCTCAAACATGGGGTTCTCCTCAGGGGCTGGCCTGCAAGCTTGCGCCTATCATACCACACCTTCAGCTTCCCAGCCAGATCCCTGTTGAACCAAATGCGGCACTCATCATACCAGAACACCCGCTTCAAGAAATCAGGATCCTCCTCAATGAACTTCAGCATCATCCGCAGTATTGCAGCCGGGCCTCCATCACAGCAACAGACAGTGGCAGCTTCATCGGCAGCACACCATACTTCAACCAAGGCGCAACATCATGCAGCCTGCGCTCAACATACTCAGGCTTCAAGCCCTTGTCAGTGGTCAGTGCACGCAGGCGCGCCGACATCTGCAGGGCGTCAGACAGGCTGGTGAACTGCTTCGCCTCCTCATACTCATGACTGACCCCCTCCTCAGTCACAACCTGCTGCTGCATGTACCCCTCCGCTAGTATGTCAGCGCACTTAACAGCATCATCGTCTGACAGCAACTTCGGCCTCCCGTGCCCCACAGCATCGTGCAAGGTATGGCTCACTTCAAGCTTGCTGACACTCAACTTAATGAAGCTGCGCGTGTCGCTGATCGTGTGCTCTGGATGCTGCGCATTCCACTGCTCCTGAAAGGCATCCATGGCATCTGAGATAATGCCGTGTGCCTCGTAGTAACACTTGACCGCACACACCCTTGCATCCCTGTGTACCTCGTCATGGTCTTCATACCACTGCTGGCTGGAGACCTGCAGAACAGCGCAGAAGAGCAAGGAAGGATCGGGCAGTGCAGCACAACAACATGAGGCAAGGCGCATCCAGTGCACACAACCCTGACTCAAACCCTGGGTTTGACTTTGTAACGTTAGTCCCTTCACTGCCCGGAGTAGGGAGCTCAAGTGCCACTGGGGTCCGCTGCTGTCTCCAAACGTTAGGAACCAAACATGATTCTTTCGAAATGAGGTTTGGCGTGCAAGAGCTCCACTGTAAGAAGTAACAGTTGAGTGGTTTCCGCACGACCCGCTGCTGCTGCCTGGGGCGCTGAGAGGGGCTGGGAGCCGGTGTAAATGGATCTTCCGAAGTGTATCAAAGCTTAGGAGGTGTTTTGCGGGGCTGCTGTGGGGTGTGCCGTGAGCGGGTGTGGTGGGTGGTTGTTACAAGGGGCCGTGCCCTGCAGCTGCCTTGTTGCTGTGCAGCGAGGTGCCTTCTGATAGCCAAAGTTCACCCCTGCGCCTCGCATTCACAGAGACTCACAGCGTACAGCCAGCTACTGGACGTGGTGGTTTGAGCAGTACTGATCCAGCAGACAGCACAGCAACTCCAGCGGACTCTGGCTTGCCCACATCCACGCTCAGGTTACAGGAGGTCCTGTACAAGGCAGTTGGCAGGGCAGGTGCCTGGCAGCAGTGAGGTCTTTCTGGGTGTAACAGCACAGCAGCTGCTCAGGGACAAGCCCCAGCTGGTCACACTGTGGGTGCTGTTGCTGCCTGCACACTTGCATTCAGGGATGCCCGCATGCTCAGTGAGACAATATTTTCTGGCACATACAGTACCAGTGAGAGGGTTCCACGGGGGAGTGAAGTGAAATAACAGTCATGGGGTGGGGTGCTGCTGCCTGCATAGTCCAGTCCTGCTGCCGGGGCAACAGACAGCTCCTGACAAATGCTGCACTCACCTTGAACGCGTTTCAATATGGATGCTGCATGCTGCCAGGACCAAGTGACACAGTCGTTGCTGCCGCTGTTTGCCAGCCTGGCATGGAGCAGCAGCAAGCACAGAGCAGCATGTGTGTCAGTTGCAATCTTGTTGATTAGAAATGTTTACTTTTGCATAGATCAGACCAATCAGAGGGGTGTGTGCACACAGTCTGGATGGGTGATCACCATCCCAAATGCAGGCACTGCTGTTGTCACCATGAGCAGCAGTGCAGGAAGAGTCTCACGTCATGCAACCCGCTTAATTGTGAAAGTACGGATCGGCATGTTCATTTCACCCAGTAGCGCGCTTACCGAATGCTTTTGGCGTGCCCACGGTGATCTTGATGACAGAGCAGGGGTGTATCCAAGAAGCAATCGTAAGAGCTGCCCGGTGTGCACACAAAAGAACACGTTTTTGGCTGCATCCCTAACGCGCCGAATAGCCAGCGCGCGCTGTGCATGAGGCACAGTCATCCTGCTTACGTGGATCATCGTTTCAAACCACCTGCCAATTTGACAATAGTTTGCAGTGCAGTCCTGCTGTACAGGACTTGTTGCTAGTGTTTATGTCTGCCTCATAGTTGCTGGACATGCACAACGTCAAGTAGGTGGTGAGGCAGCTGGAGACGCTGTGCTGAATGCAACACCTTCAAGGCCAGGTGCAAAGCTGTCCATGCAGCAAGCAAAGCAAGCAGCACTCCACAACAAAATTCCAACAAAGCTCGCGAGATGTTACAAGGCAGCAATTGGCAGACCCCTATTGGAGAATGCACACTAGCCTGCAGTAGCAGGGTTGTACTGCCGAGCGGTACAAGACATGCCTGCGCGTTCGGCCCTGCCGCGCAACTTCAGGCAGCAAGGCTGACATAATATACACGTAATATACAACA
Source organism: Desmodesmus armatus (assembly GCA_007449985.2). Lineage (NCBI taxonomy): Eukaryota > Viridiplantae > Chlorophyta > Chlorophyceae > Sphaeropleales > Scenedesmaceae > Desmodesmus > Desmodesmus armatus. Next base: position 18,368 of record VIIQ02000560.1, read on the forward strand.
CACAAGCAAGATGTACATAACCAGCCACATCTGCTGGCCTACTCTGCTGCCTACTGACAGTGTGGACTCACCCACCCCCCCATGCATTCCTAAACCCTACGCAGTGCACAGGGCCCACCCAGAGAGACAGAGGCTGCGCACGCGCTGCCAGCACCACCAGGACACAGGTGCACCACCACAGCAAGACAAGGGCCCCTGCACGGGGCCAGCAGCTGCATTGCAAAACATGGCAGGTGAGGGACCTGCAGCAGTAGCAGCCAAGGCCTTCAGCGGAAGCGCTTGGGTGGCCTGCCTCCCTCAACACCCTGATAACTGTGGCCATGAATGGTCACATCCTCCGTGGTTGGTGCTGCCACAACCTGGTAGCACTCCTTCAGCTGCTTCAGGCCACTCTCCACCTGCTGTGGGGTGATAGCTAGACAGCGTGACAACACCATATCCCGCAACAGCTTCATGTCCCCCTCAACAGCAACGTGCCAACCCTGCTTGTAAATATCAACCACCGTACCCTGCTTGACGTTAGCAAAGGGGTGCTCCACAATCTGATGCAGGTCAGGGCTGTACTTAGGCAGTTCTAACAGGTGCTCGTAACCTGTCTCATCGTCAACAAGGTTGCACAGATCCGGGTGCACATGGTGGAAGTTGGGGTTGTCCATGCTGAGCTTTGGCTCCCAGCCCTGCTCCTTTGCGATCTTCACGCCTTTCTCGATATAGCCCTCCATGAGGATGTCCGCAACCTCCGCTGCTGTGGCTGAGCTGGCTGGCTTAACATACTTACTGTCCTTGGTCTGCGTGCAGGCGACACAGGGAGCAGAAGGGCAGCATTACTCAGCCAAGGGTTGGCAGCAGCACAACACCTAAACCCTCATGTGAGCCGCAAGGGCCAGCACTACTACATCACCCTGCAGGAGGGCAAAGAAAAGCAGATCACCTGCAGTATGGAGGTACACAAGGTAGCAGTGGGGTGTACCTGTGAGGAGGGACATGTACGTTACTGCACGCCAAACAGCATCAGAGGCGCGCGCAACTTGCTGTGCCAGTTCTGCCACCATGCTGAGCAAGCATGGAAGTTGGCAAGGAGGCACAAGGTGGTGGAGTCAGAAAAGGCAGGCATGGAGGCCCTGAAAGATGTGGGTCTAGATGTGAGGGTGGCGTGTGAGGTGGCGCTGCCATTTGGAAGGGGAGGGTTGACTTCTATGACATACCCAGCAAAACAGTCATCCAAGCAGATGGTAGGAGTCACCGTGTGCAGATGCACAACATGCATGCACAGCAGCAGCTGAAGCTTGACCTGCGCTGCTGCCGCAAGGCGTGGAAGCATGGGGTCAGGCTACTGCGGTTGTACCACCCCCCGGCAGCAGGCAACAGCATGTGGGGTCAGGCTATGCTGGCTGCCACCAGGTTGCAGGCTGCTAAGTTTGTCATGCTGAGCAGCGAGTACGCAGACATAGTAGTTGATGCAGCACAGCAGCAGACATGCTGTGAGTGGCTGACTGCTGTGCTGACAGGGGCGGAGTACAGGTATGACGCAGCGGTGCAGTCCCACATCTGGCTTACCGGTAACAACCCGTGCCCTTCTTCTTGTCGATGTCGCCCACCGCCTCGATCCTCGCTAACTCAAAGTCCTTGCGACGCTCCATATGCTCGCGCATGCCTGGGTTGTGGCGGCCCATGGTGTCGATATCTGTTGTGCCGGTCAGGAACTCAACATACACACACCCAAGGCGGGCATTCAGTATCAGCGCAAAGTCAATCCTCCTAGCGCCATGCAGCTCAAACATGGGGTTCTCCTCAGGGGCTGGCCTGCAAGCTTGCGCCTATCATACCACACCTTCAGCTTCCCAGCCAGATCCCTGTTGAACCAAATGCGGCACTCATCATACCAGAACACCCGCTTCAAGAAATCAGGATCCTCCTCATGAACTTCAGCATCATCCGCAGTATTGCAGCCGGGCCTCCATCACAGCAACAGACAGTGGCAGCTTCATCGGCAGCACACCATACTTCAACCAAGGCGCAACATCATGCAGCCTGCGCTCAACATACTCAGGCTTCAAGCCCTTGTCAGTGGTCAGTGCACGCAGGCGCGCCGACATCTGCAGGGCGTCAGACAGGCTGGTGAACTGCTTCGCCTCCTCATACTCATGACTGACCCCCTCCTCAGTCACAACCTGCTGCTGCATGTACCCCTCCGCTAGTATGTCAGCGCACTTAACAGCATCATCGTCTGACAGCAACTTCGGCCTCCCGTGCCCCACAGCATCGTGCAAGGTATGGCTCACTTCAAGCTTGCTGACACTCAACTTAATGAAGCTGCGCGTGTCGCTGATCGTGTGCTCTGGATGCTGCGCATTCCACTGCTCCTGAAAGGCATCCATGGCATCTGAGATAATGCCGTGTGCCTCGTAGTAACACTTGACCGCACACACCCTTGCATCCCTGTGTACCTCGTCATGGGTCTTCATACCACTGCTGGCTGGTGAGACCTGCAGAACAGCGCAGAAGAGCAAGGAAGGATCGGGCAGTGCAGCACAACAACATGAGGCAAGGCGCATCCAGTGCACACAACCCTGACTCAAACCCTGGGTTTGACTTTGTAACGTTAGTCCCTTCACTGCCCGGAGTAGGGAGCTCAAGTGCCAACTGGGGTCCGCTGCTGTCTCCAAACGTTTAGGAACCAAACATGATTCTTTCGAAATGAGGTTTGGCGTGCAAGAGCTCCACTGTAAGAAGTAACAGTTGAGTGGTTTCCGCACGACCCGCTGCTGCTGCCTGGGGCGCTGAGAGGGCCTGGGAGCCGGTGTAAATGGATCTTCCGAAGTGTATCAAAGCTTAGGAGGTGTTTTGCGGGGCTGCTGTGGGGTGTGCCGTGAGCGGGTGTGGTGGGTGGTTGTTACAAGGGGCCGTGCCCTGCAGCTGCCTTGTTGCTGTGCAGCGAGGTGCCTTCTGATAGCCAAAGTTCACCCCTGCGCCTCGCATTCACAGAGACTCACAGCGTACAGCCAGCTACTGGACGTGGTGGTTTGAGCAGTACTGATCCAGCAGACAGCACAGCAACTCCAGCGGACTCTGGCTTGCCCACATCCACGCTCAGGTTACAGGAGGTCCTGTACAAGGCAAGTTGGCAGGGCAGGTGCCTGGCAGCAGTGAGGTCTTTCTGGGTGTAACAGCACAGCAGCTGCTCAGGGACAAGCCCCAGCTGGTCACACTGTGGGTGCTGTTGCTGCTGCACACTTGCATTCAGGGATGCCCGCATGCTCAGTGAGACAATAGATTTCTGGCACATACAGTACCAGTGGAGAGGGTTCCACGGGGGAGTGAAGTGAAATAACAGTCATGGGGTGGGGTGCTGCTGCCTGCATAGTCCAGTCCTGCTGCCGGGGCAACAGACAGCTCCTGACAAATGCTGCACTCACCTTGAACGCGTTTCAATATGGATGCTGCATGCTGCCAGGACCAAGTGACACAGTCGTTGCTGCCGCTGTTTGCCAGCCTGGCATGGAGCAGCAGCAAGCACAGAGCAGCATGTGTGTCAGTTGCAATCTTGTTGATTAGAAATGTTTACTTTTGCATAGATCAGACCAAATCAGAGGGGTGTGTGCACACAGTCTGGATGGGTGATCACCATCCCAAATGCAGGCACTGCTGTTGTCACCATGAGCAGCAGTGCAGGAAGAGTCTCACGTCATGCAACCCGCTTAATTGTGAAAGTACGGATCGGCATGTTCATTTCACCCAGTAGCGCGCTTACCGAATGCTTTTGGCGTGCCCACGGATCTTGATGACAGAGCAGGGGTGTATCCAAGAAGCAATCGTAAGAGCTGCCCGTGTGCACACAAAAGAACACGTTTTTGGCTGCATCCCTAACGCGCCGAATAGCCAGCGCGCGCTGTGCATGAGGCACAGTCATCCTGCTTACGTGGATCATCGTTTCAAACCACCTGCCATTTGACAATAGTTTGCAGTGCAGTCCTGCTGTACAGGACTTGTTGCTAGTGTTTATGTCTGCCTCAATAGTTGCTGGACATGCACAACGTCAAGTAGGTGGTGAGGCAGCTGGAGACGCTGTGCTGAATGCAACACCTTCAAGGCCAGGTGCAAAGCTGTCCATGCAGCAAGCAAAGCAAGCAGCACTCCACAACAAAATTCCAACAAAGCTCGCGAGATGTTACAAGGCAGCAATTGGCAGACCCCTATTGGAGAATGCACACTAGCCTGCAGTAGCAGGGGTTGTACTGCCGAGCGGTACAAGACATGCCTGCGCGTTCGGCCCTGCCGCGCAACTTCAGGCAGCAAGGCTGACATAATATACACGTAATATACAACACACAAGCAAGATGTACATAACCAGCCACATCTGCTGGCCTACTCTGCTGCCTACTGACAGTGTGGACTCACCCACCCCCCCCATGCATTCCTAAACCCTACGCAGTGCACAGGGCCCACCCAGAGAGACAGAGGCTGCGCACGCGCTGCCAGCACCACCAGGACACAGGTGCACCACCACAGCAAGACAAGGGCCCCTGCACGGGGCCAGCAGCTGCATTGCAAAACATGGCAGGTGAGGGACCTGCAGCAGTAGCAGCCAAGGCCTTCAGCGGAAGCGCTTGGGTGGCCTGCCTCCCTCAACACCCTGATAACTGTGGCCATAATGGTCACATCCTCCGTGGTTGGTGCTGCCACAACCTGGTAGCACTCCTTCAGCTGCTTCAGGCCACTCTCCACCTGCTGTGGGGGATAGCTAGACAGCGTGACAACACCATATCCCGCAACAGCTTCATGTCCCCCTCAACAGCACGTGCCAACCCTGCTTGTAAATATCAACCACCGTACCCTGCTTGACGTTAGCAAAGGGGTGCTCCACAATCTGATGCAGGTCAGGGCTGTACTTAGGCAGTTCTAACAGGTGCTCGTAACCTGTCTCATCGTCAACAAGGTTGCACAGATCCGGGTGCACATGGTGGAAGTTGGGGTTGTCCATGCTGAGCTTTGGCTCCCAGCCCTGCTCCTTTGCGATCTTCACGCCTTTCTCGATATAGCCCTCCATGAGGATGTCCGCAACCTCCGCTGCTGTGGCTGAGCTGGCTGGCTTAACACTTACTGTCCTTGGTCTGCGTGCAGGCGACACAGGGAGCAGAAGGGCAGCATTACTCAGCCAAGGGTTGGCAGCAGCACAACACCTAAACCCTCATGTGAGCCGCAAGGGCCAGCACTACTACATCACCCTGCAGGAGGGCAAAGAAAAGCAGATCACCTGCAGTATGGAGGTACACAAGGTAGCAGTGGGGTGTACCTGTGAGGAGGGACATGTACGTTACTGCACGCCAAACAGCATCAGAGGCGCGCGCAACTTGCTGTGCCAGTTCTGCCACCATGCTGAGCAAGCATGGAAGTTGGCAAGGAGGCACAAGGTGGTGGAGTCAGAAAAGGCAGGCATGGAGGCCCTGAAAGATGTGGGTCTAGATGTGAGGGTGGCGTGTGAGGTGGCGCTGCCATTTTGGAAGGGGAGGGTTGACTTCTATGACATACCCAGCAAAACAGTCATCCAAGCAGATGGTAGGAGTCACCGTGTGCAGATGCACAACATGCATGCACAGCAGCAGCTGAAGCTTGACCTGCGCTGCTGCCGCAAGGCGTGGAAGCATGGGGTCAGGCTACTGCGGTTGTACCACCCCCCCGCAGCAGGCAACAGCATGTGGGGTCAGGCTATGCTGGCTGCCACCAGGTTGCAGGCTGCTAAGTTTGTCATGCTGAGCAGCGAGTACGCAGACATAGTAGTTGATGCAGCACAGCAGCAGACATGCTGTGAGTGGCTGACTGCTGTGCTGACAGGGGCGGAGTACAGGTATGACGCAGCGGTGCAGTCCCACATCTGGCTTACCCGGTAACAACCCGTGCCCTTCTTCTTGTCGATGTCGCCCACCGCCTCGATCCTCGCTACTCAAAGTCCTTGCGACGCTCCATATGCTCGCGCATGCCTGGGTTGTGGCGGCCCATGGTGTCGATATCTGTTGTGCCGGTCAGGAACTCAACATACACACACCCAAGGCGGGCATTCAGTATCAGCGCAAAGTCAATCCTCCTAGCGCCATGCAGCTCAAACATGGGGTTCTCCTCAGGGGCTGGCCTGCAAGCTTGCGCCTATCATACCACACCTTCAGCTTCCCAGCCAGATCCCTGTTGAACCAAATGCGGCACTCATCATACCAGAACACCCGCTTCAGAAATCAGGATCCTCCTCAATGAACTTCAGCATCATCCGCAGTATTGCAGCCGGGCCTCCATCACAGCAACAGACAGTGGCAGCTTCATCGGCAGCACACCATACTTCAACCAAGGCGCAACATCATGCAGCCTGCGCTCAACATACTCAGGCTTCAAGCCCTTGTCAGTGGTCAGTGCACGCAGGCGCGCCGACATCTGCAGGGCGTCAGACAGGCTGGTGAACTGCTTCGCCTCCTCATACTCATGACTGACCCCCTCCTCAGTCACAACCTGCTGCTGCATGTACCCCTCCGCTAGTATGTCAGCGCACTTAACAGCATCATCGTCTGACAGCAACTTCGGCCTCCCGTGCCCCACAGCATCGTGCAAGGTATGGCTCACTTCAAGCTTGCTGACACTCAACTTAATGAAGCTGCGCGTGTCGCTGATCGTGTGCTCTGGATGCTGCGCATTCCACTGCTCCTGAAAGGCATCCATGGCATCTGAGATAATGCCGTGTGCCTCGTAGTAACACTTGACCGCACACACCCTTGCATCCCTGTGTACCTCGTCATGGGTCTTCATACCACTGCTGGCTGGTGAGACCTGCAGAACAGCGCAGAAGAGCAAGGAAGGATCGGGCAGTGCAGCACAACAACATGAGGCAAGGCGCATCCAGTGCACACAACCCTGACTCAAACCCTGGGTTTGACTTTGTAACGTTAGTCCCTTCACTGCCGGAGTAGGGAGCTCAAGTGCCAACTGGGGTCCGCTGCTGTCTCCAAACGTTTAGGAACCAAACATGATTCTTTCGAAATGAGGTTTGGCGTGCAAGAGCTCCACTGTAAGAAGTAACAGTTGAGTGGTTTCCGCACGACCCGCTGCTGCTGCCTGGGGCGCTGAGAGGGCCTGGGAGCCGGTGTAAATGGATCTTCCGAAGTGTATCAAAGCTTAGGAGGTGTTTTGCGGGGCTGCTGTGGGTGTGCCGTGAGCGGGTGTGGTGGGTGGTTGTTACAGGGGCCGTGCCCTGCAGCTGCCTTGTTGCTGTGCAGCGAGGTGCCTTCTGATAGCCAAAGTTCACCCCTGCGCCTCGCATTCACAGAGACTCACAGCGTACAGCCAGCTACTGGACGTGGTGGTTTGAGCAGTACTGATCCAGCAGACAGCACAGCAACTCCAGCGGACTCTGGCTTGCCCACATCCACGCTCAGGTTACAGGAGTCCTGTACAAGCAAGTTGGCAGGGCAGGTGCCTGGCAGCAGTGAGGTCTTTCTGGGTGTAACAGCACAGCAGCTCTCAGGGACAAGCCCCAGCTGGTCACACTGTGGGTGCTGTTGCTGCCTGCACACTTGCATTCAGGGATGCCCGCATGCTCAGTGAGACAATAGATTTCTGGCACATACAGTACCAGTGGAGAGGGTTCCACGGGGGAGTGAAGTGAAATACAGTCATGGGGTGGGGTGCTGCTGCCTGCATAGTCCAGTCCTGCTGCCGGTGGGGCAACAGACAGCTCCTGACAAATGCTGCACTCACCTTGAACGCGTTTCAATATGGATGCTGCATGCTGCCAGGACCAAGTGCACAGTCGTTGCTGCCGCTGTTTGCCAGCCTGGCATGGAGCAGCAGCAAGCACAGAGCAGCATGTTGTCAGTTGCATCTTGTTGATTAGAAATGTTTACTTTTGCATAGATCAGACCAAATCAGAGGGGTGTGGCACACAGTCTGGATGGGTGATCACCATCCCAATGCAGGCACTGCTGTTGTCACCATGAGCAGCAGTGCAGGAAGAGTCTCACGTCATGCAACCCGCTTAATTGTGAAAGTACGGATCGGCATGTTCATTCACCCAGTAGCGCGCTTACCGAATGCTTTTGGCGTGCCCACGGTGATCTTGATGACAGAGCAGGGTGTATCCAAGAAGCAATCGTAAGAGCTGCCCGGTGTGCACACAAAAGAACACGTTTTTTGCTGCATCCCTAACGCGCCGAATAGCCAGCGCGCGCTGTGCATGAGGCACAGTCATCCTGCTTACGTGGATCATCGTTTCAAACCACCTGCAATTTGACAATAGTTTGCAGTGCAGTCCTGCTGTACAGGACTTGTTGCTATGTTTATGTCTTCCTCAATAGTTGCTGGACATGCACAACGTCAAGTAGGTGGTGAGGCAGCTGGAGACGCTGTTCTGAATGCAACACCTTCAAGGCCAGGTGCAAAGCTGTCCATGCAGCAAGCAAAGCAAGCAGCACTCCACAACAAATTCCAACAAAGCTCGCGAGATGTTACAAGCGCAATTGGCAGGCAGACCCCTATTGGAGAATGCACACTAGCCTGCAGTAGCAGGGGTTGTACTGCCGAGCGGTACAAGACATGCCTGCGCGTTCGGCCCTGCCGCGCAACTTCAGGCAGCAAGGCTGACATAATATACACGTAATATACACACACAAGCAAGATGTACATACCAGCCACATCTGCTGCCTACTCTGCTGCCTACTGACAGTGGTGGACTCACCACCCCCCATGCATTCCTAAACCCTACGCAGTGCACAGGCCCCCCCAGAGAGACAGAGGCTGCGCACGCGCTGCCAGCACCACCGGACACAGGTGCACCACCACAGAAGACAAGGGCCCCTGCACTGGGCCAGCAGCTGCATTGCAAAACATGGCAGGTGAGGGACCTGCAGCAGTAGCAGCCAAGGCCTTCAGCGAACGCTTGGTGGCCTGCCTCCCTCAACACCCTGATAACTGTGGCCTGAATGGTCACATCCTCCGTGGTTGGTGCTGCCACAACCTGGTAGCACTCCTTCAGCTGCTTCAGCCACTCTCCACCTGCTGTGGGGTGATAGCTAGACACGTGACAACACCATATCCCGCAACAGCTTCATGTCCCCCTCAACAGCACGTGCCACCCTGCTTGTAATTCAACCACCGTACCTGCTTGACGTTAGCACAGGGGTGCTCCACATCTGATGCAGGTCAGGGCTGTACTTAGTCAGTTCTAACAGGTGCTCGTAACCTGTCTCATCGTCAACAAGGTTGCCAGATCCGGTGCACATGGTGGAAGTTGGGGTTGTCCATGCTGAGCTTTGGCTCCCAGCCCTGCTCCTTGCGATCTTCACGCCTTTCTCGTAGCCCTCCATGAGGATGCCGCACCTCGCTGCTGTGGCTGAGCTGGCTGGCTTACACATACTTCTGTCCTTGGTCTGCGTGCAGGCTCAGGGAGCAGAGGGCCATTACTCAGCCAAGTGTTGGCAGCAGCACACACCTAAACCCTCATGTGAGCCGCAAGGCCAGCAACTACGCCATCACCCTGCGGAGGCAAAGAAAAGCAGATCACCTGCAGTATGGAGTACACCAGGTAGCTTGGTGGCGCTGGAGGATTGACTTTGCGCTGATACTGAATGCCCGCCTTGGGTGTGTGTATGTTGAGTTCCTGACCGCACAACAGATATCGACACCATGGCCGCCACAACCCAGGCATCGCAGCATATGTGGGCGTCGCAGGACTTTGAGTTAGCGAGGATCGAGGCGGTGCGATCGACAAGAAGACAGGGCACGGGTGTTACCGGGTAATCAGATGTGGGACTGCACCGCTGCGTCATACCTGTACTCCGCCCCTGTCAGCACAGCATCAGCCACTCACAGCATGTCTGCTGCTGTGCTGCATCAACTACTATGCTGCGTACTCGCTGCTCAGCATGACAAACTTAGCAGCCTGCAACCTGGTGGCAGCCAGCAAGCCTGACCCCACTGCTTTTGCCTGCTGCCGGGGGTGGTACACCGCAGTAGCCTACCCCATGCTTCCACGCCTTGCGGCAGCAGCGCAGGTCAAGCTTCAGCTGCTGCTGTGCATGCATGTTGCATCTGCACACGGTGACTCCTACCATCTGCTTGGATGACTGTTTTGCTGGGTATGTCATAGAAGTCACCCTCCCCTTCCAAATGGCAGCGCCACCTCACACGCCACCCTCACATCTAGACCCACATCTTTCAGGCCTCCATGCCTGCCTTTCTGACTCCACCACCTTGTGCCTCCTTGCCACTTCATGCTTGCTCAGCATGGTGGCAGAACTGGCACAGCAAGTTGCGCGCCCTCGATGCTGTTTGCGTGGCAGTAACGTACATGTCCCTCCTCACAGGTACACCCCACTGCTACCTTGTACCTCCATACTGCAGGTGATCTGCTTTTCTTTGCCCTCCTGCAGGGTGATGTAGTAGTGCTGGCCCTTGCGGCTCACATGAGGGTTTGGTGTTGTGCTGCTGCCAACCCTTGGCTGAGTAATGCTGCCCTTCTGCTCCTGTGTCGCCTGCACGCAGACCAAGGACAGTAAGTATGTTAACCGCCAGCTCAGCCACAGCAGCGGAGGTTGCGGACATCCTCATGGAGGGCTATATCGAGAAGGACGTGAAGATCGCAAAGGAGCAGGCTGGGAGCCAAAGCTCAGCATGGACAACCCCAACTTCCACCATGTGCACCCGGATCTGTGCAACCTTGTTGACGATGAGACAGGTTACGAGCACCTGTTAGAACTGCCTAAGTACAGCCCTGACCTGCATCAGATTGTGGAGCACCCCTTGCTAACGTCAAGCAGGGTACGGGTTGATATTTACAAGCAGGGTTGGCACGTTGCTGTTGAGGGGGACATGAAGCTGTTTCGGGATATGGTTTGTCACGCTGTCTAGCTATCACCCCACAGCAGGTGGAGAGTGGCCTGAAGCAGCTGAAGGAGTGCTACCAGGTTGTGGCAGCACCAACCACGGAGGATGTGACCATTCATGGCCACAGTTATCAGGGTGTTGAGGGAGGCAGGCCACCCAAGCGCTTCCGCTGAAGCCTTGCTGCTACTGCTGCAGGTCCCTCACCTGCTGCATGTTTGCAATGCAGCTGCTGGCCCCGTGCAGGGCCCTTGTCTTGCTGTGTGGTGTGCACCTGTGTCCTGGTGGTGCTGGCAGCGCGTGCGCAGCCTCTGTCTCTCTGGGTGGCCCTGTGCACTGCGTAGGGTTTAGGAATGCATGGGGGGGTGGGTGAGTCCACACTGTCAGTAGGCAGCAGAGTAGGCCAGCAGATGTGGCTGGTTATGTACATCTTGCTTGTGGTTTGTATATTACGTGTATATTATGTCAGCCTTGCTGCCTGAAGTTGCGCGGCAGGGCCGAACGCGCAGGCATGTCTTGTACCGCTCGGCAGTACAACCCCTGCTACTGCAGGCTAGTGTGCATTCTCCAATAGGGTCTGCCAATTGCTGCCTTGTAACATCTCGCGAGCTTTGTTGGAATTTTGTTGTGGAGTGCTGCTTGCTTTGCTTGCTGCATGGACAGCTTTGCACCTGGCCTTGAAGGTGTTGCATTCAGCACAGCTCTCCAGCTGCCTCACCACCTACTTGACGTTGTGCATGTCCAGCAACTATTGAGGCAGACATAAACACTAGCAACAAGTCCTGTACAGCAGGACTGCACTGCAAACTATTGTCAAATTGGCAGGTGGTTTGAAACGATGATCCACGTAAGCAGGATGACTGTGCCTCATGCACAGCGCGCGCTGGCTATTCGGCGCGTTAGGGATGCAGCCAAAAACGTGTTCTTTTGTGTGCACACCGGGCAGCTCTTACGATTGCTTCTTGGATACACCCCTGCTCTGTCATCAAGACACCGTGGGCACGCCAAAAGCATTCGGTAAGCGCGCTACTGGGTGAAATGAACATGCCGATCCGTACTTTCACAATTAAGCGGGTTGCATGACGTGAGACTCTTCCTGCACTGCTGCTCATGGTGACAACAGCAGTGCCTGCATTTGGGATGGTGATCACCCATCCAGACTGTGTGCACACACCCCTCTGATTTGGTCTGATCTATGCAAAAGTAAACATTTCTAATCAACAAGATTGCAACTGACACACATGCTGCTCTGTGCTTGCTGCTGCTCCATGCCAGGCTGGCAAACAGCGGCAGCAACGACTGTGTCACTTGGTCCTGGCAGCATGCAGCATCCATATTGAAACGCGTTCAAGGTGAGTGCAGCATTTGTCAGGAGCTGTCTGTTGCCCCGGCAGCAGGACTGGACTATGCAGGCAGCAGCACCCCACCCCATGACTGTTATTTCACTTCACTCCCCCGTGGAACCCTCTCCACTGGTACTGTATGTGCCAGAAATCTATTGTCTCACTGAGCATGCGGGCATCCCTGAATGCAAGTGTGCAGGCAGCAACAGCACCCACAGTGTGACCAGCTGGGGCTTGTCCCTGAGCAGCTGCTGTGCTGTTACACCCAGAAAGACCTCACTGCTGCCAGGCACCTGCCCTGCCAACTTGCCTTGTACAGGACCTCCTGTAACCTGAGCGTGGATGTGGGCAAGCCAGAGTCCGCTGGAGTTGCTGTGCTGTCTGCTGGATCAGTACTGCTCAAACCACCACGTCCAGTAGCTGGCTGTACGCTGTGAGTCTCTGTGAATGCGAGGCGCAGGGGTGAACTTTGGCTATCAGAAGGCACCTCGCTGCACAGCAACAAGGCAGCTGCAGGGCACGGCCCCTTGTAACAACCACCCACCACCCCGCTCACGGCACACCCCACAGCAGCCCCGCAAACACCTCCTAAGCTTTGATACACTTCGGAAGATCCATTTACACCGGCTCCCAGGCCCTCTCAGCGCCCCAGGCAGCAGCAGCGGGTCGTGCGGAAACCACTCAACTGTTACTTCTTACAGTGGAGCTCTTGCACGCCAAACTCATTTCGAAAGAATCATGTTTGGTTCCTAAACGTTTGGAGACAGCAGCGGACCCCAGTTGGCACTTGAGCTCCCTACTCCGGGCAGTGAAGGGACTAACGTTACAAAGTCAAACCCAGGGTTTGAGTCAGGGTTGTGTGCACTGGATGCGCCTTGCCTCATGTTGTTGTGCTGCACTGCCCGATCCTTCCTTGCTCTTCTGCGCTGTTCTGCAGGTCTCACCAGCCAGCAGTGGTATGAGACCCATGACGAGGTACACAGGGATGCAAGGGTGTGTGCGGTCAAGTGTTACTACGAGGCACACGGCATTATCTCAGATGCCATGGATGCCTTTCAGGAGCAGTGGAATGCGCAGCATCCAGAGCACACGATCAGCGACACGCGCAGCTTCATTAAGTTGAGTGTCAGCAAGCTTGAAGTGAGCCATACCTTGCACGATGCTGTGGGGCACGGGAGCCGAAGTTGCTGTCAGACGATGATGCTGTTAAGTGCGCTGACATACTAGCGGAGGGGTACATGCAGCAGCAGGTTGTGACTGAGGAGGGGGTCAGTCATGAGTATGAGGAGGCGAAGCAGTTCACCAGCCTGTCTGACGCCCTGCAGATGTCGGCGCGCCTGCGTGCACTGACCACTGACAAGGGCTTGAAGCCTGAGTATGTTGAGCGCAGGCTGCATGATGTTGCGCCTTGGTTGAAGTATGGTGTGCTGCCGATGAAGCTGCCACTGTCTGTTGCTGTGATGGAGGCCCGGCTGCAATACTGCGGATGATGCTGAAGTTCATTGAGGAGGATCCTGATTTCTTGAAGCGGGTGTTCTGGTATGATGAGTGCCGCATTTGGTTCAACAGGGATCTGGCTGGGAAGCTGAAGGTGTGGTATGATAGGCGCAAGCTTGCAGGCCAGCCCCCTGAGGAGAACCCCATGTTGAGCTGCATGGCGCTAGGAGGATTGACTTTGCGCTGATACTGAATGCCCGCCTTGGGTGTGTGTATGTTGAGTTCCTGACCGGCACAACAGATATCGACACCATGGGCCGCCACAACCCAGGCATGCGCGAGCATATGGAGCGTCGCAAGGACTTTGAGTTGCGAGGATCGAGGCGGTGGGCGACATCGACAAGAAGAAGGGCACGGTTGTTACCGGGTAAGCCAGATGTGGACTGCACCGCTGCGTCATACCTGTACTCCGCCCCTGTCAGCACAGCAGTCAGCCACTCACAGCATGTCTGCTGCTGTGCTGCATCAACTACTATGTCTGCGTACTCGCTGCTCAGCATGACAAACTTAGCAGCCTGCAACCTGGTGGCAGCCAGCATAGCCTGACCCCACATGCTGTTGCCTGCTGCCGGGGGTGGTACAACCGCAGTAGCCTGACCCCATGCTTCCACGCCTTGCGGCAGCAGCGCAGGTCAAGCTTCAGCTGCTGCTGTGCATGCATGTTGTGCATCTGCACACGGTGACTCCTACCATCTGCTTGGATGACTGTTTTGCTGGGTATGTCATAGAAGTCAACCCTCCCCTTCCAAATGGCAGCGCCACCTCACACGCCACCCTCACATCTAGACCCACATCTTTCAGGGCCTCCATGCCTGCCTTTTCTGACTCCACCACCTTGTGCCTCCTTGCCAACTTCCATGCTTGCTCAGCATGGTGGCAGAACTGGCACAGCAAGTTGCGCGCCCTCTGATGCTGTTTGGCGTGCAGTAACGTACATGTCCCTCCTCACAGGTACACCCCACTGCTACCTTGTGTACCTCCATACTGCAGGTGATCTGCTTTTCTTTGCCCTCCTGCAGGGTGATGTAGTAGTGCTGGCCCTTGCGGCTCACATGAGGGTTTAGGTGTTGTGCTGCTGCCAACCCTTGGCTGAGTAATGCTGCCCTTCTGCTCCCTGTGTCGCCTGCACGCAGACCAAGGACAGTAAGTATGTTAAGCCAGCCAGCTCAGCCACAGCAGCGGAGGTTGCGGACATCCTCATGGAGGGCTATATCGAGAAAGGCGTGAAGATCGCAAAGGAGCAGGGCTGGGAGCCAAAGCTCAGCATGGACAACCCCAACTTCCACCATGTGCACCCGGATCTGTGCAACCTTGTTGACGATGAGACAGGTTACGAGCACCTGTTAGAACTGCCTAAGTACAGCCCTGACCTGCATCAGATTGTGGAGCACCCCTTTGCTAACGTCAAGCAGGGTACGGTGGTTGATATTTACAAGCAGGGTTGGCACGTTGCTGTTGAGGGGGACATGAAGCTGTTGCGGGATATGGTGTTGTCACGCTGTCTAGCTATCACCCCACAGCAGGTGGAGAGTGGCCTGAAGCAGCTGAAGGAGTGCTACCAGGTTGTGGCAGCACCAACCACGGAGGATGTGACCATTCATGGCCACAGTTATCAGGGTGTTGAGGGAGGCAGGCCACCCAAGCGCTTCCGCTGAAGGCCTTGGCTGCTACTGCTGCAGGTCCCTCACCTGCCATGTTTTGCAATGCAGCTGCTGGCCCCGTGCAGGGCCCTTGTCTTGCTGTGGTGGTGCACCTGTGTCCTGGTGGTGCTGGCAGCGCGTGCGCAGCCTCTGTCTCTCTGGGTGGGCCCTGTGCACTGCGTAGGGTTTAGGAATGCATGGGGGGTGGGTGAGTCCACACTGTCAGTAGGCAGCAGAGTAGGCCAGCAGATGTGGCTGGTTATGTACATCTTGCTTGTGTGTTGTATATTACGTGTATATTATGTCAGCCTTGCTGCCTGAAGTTGCGCGGCAGGGCCGAACGCGCAGGCATGTCTTGTACCGCTCGGCAGTACAACCCCTGCTACTGCAGGCTAGTGTGCATTCTCCAATAGGGTCTGCCAATTGCTGCCTTGTAACATCTCGCGAGCTTTGTTGGAATTTTGTTGTGGTGCTGCTTGCTTTGCTTGCTGCATGGACAGCTTTGCACCTGGCCTTGAAGGTGTTGCATCAGCACAGGCGTCTCCAGCTGCCTCACCACCTACTTGACGTTGTGCATGTCCAGCAACTATTGAGGCAGACATAAACACTAGCAACAAGTCCTGTACAGCAGGACTGCACTGCAAACTATTGTCAAATTGGCAGGTGGTTTGAAACGATGATCCACGTAAGCAGGATGACTGTGCCTCATGCACAGCGCGCGCTGGCTATTCGGCGCGTTAGGGATGCAGCCAAAAACGTGTTCTTTTGTGTGCACACCGGGCAGCTCTTACGATTGCTTCTTGGATACACCCCTGCTCTGTCATCAAGATCACCGTGGGCACGCCAAAAGCATTCGGTAAGCGCGCTACTGGGTGAAATGAACATGCCGATCCGTACTTTCACAATTAAGCGGGTTGCATGACGTGAGACTCTTCCTGCACTGCTGCTCATGGTGACAACAGCAGTGCCTGCATTTGGGATGGTGATCACCCATCCAGACTGTGTGCACACACCCCTCTGATTTGGTCTGATCTATGCAAATAAACATTTCTAATCAACAAGATTGCAACTGACACACATGCTGCTCTGTGCTTGCTGCTGCTCCATGCCAGGCTGGCAAACAGCGGCAGCAACGACTGTGTCACTTGGTCCTGGCAGCATGCAGCATCCATATTGAAACGCGTTCAAGGTGAGTGCAGCATTTGTCAGGAGCTGTCTGTTGCCCCGGCAGCAGGACTGGACTATGCAGGCAGCAGCACCCCACCCCATGACTGTTATTTCACTTCACTCCCCCGTGAACCCTCTCCACTGGTACTGTATGTGCCAGAAATCTATTGTCTCACTGAGCATGCGGCATCCCTGAATGCAAGTGTGCAGGCAGCAACAGCACCCACAGTGTGACCAGCTGGGGCTTGTCCCTGAGCAGCTGCTGTGCTGTTACACCCAGAAAGACCTCACTGCTGCCAGGCACCTGCCCTGCCAACTTGCCTTGTACAGGACTCCTGTAACCTGAGCGTGGATGTGGGCAGCCAGAGTCCGCTGGAGTTGCTGTGCTGTCTGCTGGATCAGTACTGCTCAAACCACCACGTCCAGTAGCTGGCTGTACGCTGTGAGTCTCTGTGAATGCGAGGCGCAGGGTGAACTTTGGCTATCAGAAGGCACCTCGCTGCACAGCAACAAGGCAGCTGCAGGGCACGGCCCCTTGTAACAACCACCCACCACACCCGCTCACGGCACACCCCACAGCAGCCCCGCAAAACACCTCCTAAGCTTTGATACACTTCGGAAGATCCATTTACACCGGCTCCCAGCCCTCTCAGCGCCCCAGGCAGCAGCAGCGGGTCGTGCGGAAACCACTCAACTGTTACTTCTTACAGTGGAGCTCTTGCACGCCAAACCTCATTTCGAAAGAATCATGTTTGGTTCCTAAACGTTTGGAGACAGCAGCGGACCCCAGTTGGCACTTGAGCTCCCTACTCCGGGCAGTGAAGGGACTAACGTTACAAAGTCAAACCCAGGGTTTGAGTCAGGTTGTGTGCACTGGATGCGCCTTGCCTCATGTTGTTGTGCTGCACTGCCCGATCCTTCCTTGCTCTTCTGCGCTGTTCTGCAGGTCTCACCAGCCAGCAGTGGTATGAAGACCATGACGAGGTACACAGGGATGCAAGGGTGTGTGCGGTCAAGTGTTACTACGAGGCACACGGCATTATCTCAGATGCCATGGATGCCTTTCAGGAGCAGTGGAATGCGCAGCATCCAGAGCACACGATCAGCGACACGCGCAGCTTCATAAGTTGAGTGTCAGCAAGCTTGAAGTGAGCCATACCTTGCACGATGCTGTGGGGCACGGGAGGCCGAAGTTGCTGTCAGACGATGATGCTGTTAAGTGCGCTGACATACTAGCGGAGGGGTACATGCAGCAGCAGGTTGTGACTGAGGAGGGGGTCAGTCATGAGTATGAGGGGCGAAGCAGTTCACCAGCCTGTCTGACGCCCTGCAGATGTCGGCGCGCCTGCGTGCACTGACCACTGACAAGGGCTTGAAGCCTGAGTATGTTGAGCGCAGGCTGCATGATGTTGCGCCTTGTTGAAGTATGGTGTGCTGCCGATGAAGCTGCCACTGTCTGTTGCTGTGATGGAGGCCCGGCTGCAATACTGCCGGATGATGCTGAAGTTCATTGAGGAGGATCCTGATTTCTTGAAGCGGGTGTTCTGGTATGATGAGTGCCGCATTTGGTTCAACAGGATCTGGCTGGGAAGCTGAAGGTGTGGTATGATAGGCGCAAGCTTGCAGGCCAGCCCCCTGAGGAGAACCCCATGTTTGAGCTGCATGGCGCTAGGAGGATTGACTTTGCGCTGATACTGAATGCCCGCCTTGGGTGTGTGTATGTTGAGTTCCTGACCGGCACAACAGATATCGACACCATGGGCCGCCACAACCCAGGCATGCGCGAGCATATGGAGCGTCGCAAGGACTTTGAGTTAGCGAGGATCGAGGCGGTGGGCGACATCGACAAGAAGAAGGGCACGGGTTGTTACCGGGTAAGCCAGATGTGGGACTGCACCGCTGCGTCATACCTGTACTCCGCCCCTGTCAGCACAGCAGTCAGCCACTCACAGCATGTCTGCTGCTGTGCTGCATCAACTACTATGTCTGCGTACTCGCTGCTCAGCATGACAAACTTAGCAGCCTGCAACCTGGTGGCAGCCAGCATAGCCTGACCCCACATGCTGTTGCCTGCTGCCGGGGGGGGTACAACCGCAGTAGCCTGACCCCATGCTTCCACGCCTTGCGGCAGCAGCGCAGGTCAAGCTTCAGCTGCTGCTGTGCATGCATGTTGTGCATCTGCACACGGTGACTCCTACCATCTGCTTGGATGACTGTTTTGCTGGGTATGTCATAGAAGTCAACCCTCCCCTTCCAAAATGGCAGCGCCACCTCACGCCACCCTCACATCAGACCCACATCTTTCAGGGCCTCATGCCTGCCTTTTCTGACTCCACCACCTTGTGCCTCCTTGCCAACTTCCATGCTTGCTCAGCATGGTGGCAGAACTGGCACAGCAAGTTGCGCGCGCCTCTGATGCTGTTTGGCGTGCAGTAACGTACATGTCCCTCCTCACAGGTACACCCCACTGCTACCTTGTGTACCTCCATACTGCAGGTGATCTGCTTTTCTTTGCCCTCCTGCAGGGTGATGTAGTAGTGCTGGCCCTTGCGGCTCACATGAGGGTTTAGGTGTTGTGCTGCTGCCAACCCTTGGCTGAGTAATGCTGCCCTTCTGCTCCCTGTGTCGCCTGCACGCAGACCAAGGACAGTAAGTATGTTAAGCCAGCCAGCTCAGCCACAGCAGCGGAGGTTGCGGACATCCTCATGGAGGGCTATATCGAGAAAGGCGTGAAGATCGCAAAGGAGCAGGGCTGGGAGCCAAAGCTCAGCATGGACAACCCCAACTTCCACCATGTGCACCCGGATCTGTGCAACCTTGTTGACGATGAGACAGGTTACGAGCACCTGTTAGAACTGCCTAAGTACAGCCCTGACCTGCATCAGATTGTGGAGCACCCCTTTGCTAACGTCAAGCAGGGTACGGTGGTTGATATTTACAAGCAGGGTTGGCACGTTGCTGTTGAGGGGGACATGAAGCTGTTGCGGGATATGGTGTTGTCACGCTGTCTAGCTATCACCCCACAGCAGGTGGAGAGTGGCCTGAAGCAGCTGAAGGAGTGCTACCAGGTTGTGGCAGCACCAACCACGGAGGATGTGACCATTCATGGCCACAGTTATCAGGGTGTTGAGGGAGGCAGGCCACCCAAGCGCTTCCGCTGAAGGCCTTGGCTGCTACTGCTGCAGGTCCCTCACCTGCCATGTTTTGCAATGCAGCTGCTGGCCCGTGCAGGGGCCCTTGTCTTGCTGTGGTGGTGCACCTGTGTCCTGGTGGTGCTGGCAGCGCGTGCGCAGCCTCTGTCTCTCTGGGTGGGCCCTGTGCACTGCGTAGGGTTTAGGAATGCATGGGGGGGTGGGTGAGTCCACACTGTCAGTAGGCAGCAGAGTAGGCCAGCAGATGTGGCTGGTTATGTACATCTTGCTTGTGTGTTGTATATTACGTGTATATTATGTCAGCCTTGCTGCCTGAAGTTGCGCGGCAGGGCCGAACGCGCAGGCATGTCTTGTACCGCTCGGCAGTACAACCCCTGCTACTGCAGGCTAGTGTGCATTCTCCAATAGGGGTCTGCCAATTGCTGCCTTGTAACATCTCGCGAGCTTTGTTGGAATTTTGTTGTGGAGTGCTGCTTGCTTTGCTTGCTGCATGGACAGCTTTGCACCTGGCCTTGAAGGTGTTGCATTCAGCACAGCGTCTCCAGCTGCCTCACCACCTACTTGACGTTGTGCATGTCCAGCAACTATTGAGGCAGACATAAACACTAGCAACAAGTCCTGTACAGCAGGACTGCACTGCAAACTATTGTCAAATTGGCAGGTGGTTTGAAACGATGATCCACGTAAGCAGGATGACTGTGCCTCATGCACAGCGCGCGCTGGCTATTCGGCGCGTTAGGGATGCAGCCAAAAACGTGTTCTTTTGTGTGCACACCGGGCAGCTCTTACGATTGCTTCTTGGATACACCCCTGCTCTGTCATCAAGATCACCGTGGGCACGCCAAAAGCATTCGGTAAGCGCGCTACTGGGTGAAATGAACATGCCGATCCGTACTTTCACAATTAAGCGGGTTGCATGACGTGAGACTCTTCCTGCACTGCTGCTCATGGTGACAACAGCAGTGCCTGCATTTGGGATGGTGATCACCCATCCAGACTGTGTGCACACACCCCTCTGATTTGGTCTGATCTATGCAAAAGTAAACATTTCTAATCAACAAGATTGCAACTGACACACATGCTGCTCTGTGCTTGCTGCTGCTCCATGCCAGGCTGGCAAACAGCGGCAGCAACGACTGTGTCACTTGGTCCTGGCAGCATGCAGCATCCATATTGAAACGCGTTCAAGGTGAGTGCAGCATTTGTCAGGAGCTGTCTGTTGCCCCGGCAGCAGGACTGGACTATGCAGGCAGCAGCACCCCACCCATGACTGTTATTTCACTTCACTCCCCCGTGGAACCCTCTCCACTGGTACTGTATGTGCCAGAAATCTATTGTCTCACTGAGCATGCGGCATCCCTGAATGCAAGTGTGCAGGCAGCAACAGCACCCACAGTGTGACCAGCTGGGGCTTGTCCCTGAGCAGCTGCTGTGCTGTTACACCCAGAAAGACCTCACTGCTGCCAGGCACCTGCCCTGCCAACTTGCCTTGTACAGGACCTCCTGTAACCTGAGCGTGGATGTGGGCAAGCCAGAGTCCGCTGGAGTTGCTGTGCTGTCTGCTGGATCAGTACTGCTCAAACCACCACGTCCAGTAGCTGGCTGTACGCTGTGAGTCTCTGTGAATGCGAGGCGCAGGGGTGAACTTTGGCTATCAGAAGGCACCTCGCTGCACAGCAACAAGGCAGCTGCAGGGCACGGCCCCTTGTAACAACCACCCACCACACCCGCTCACGGCACACCCCACAGCAGCCCCGCAAAACACCTCCTAAGCTTTGATACACTTCGGAAGATCCATTTACACCGGCTCCCAGGCCTCTCAGCGCCCCAGGCAGCAGCAGCGGGTCGTGCGGAAACCACTCAACTGTTACTTCTTACAGTGGAGCTCTTGCACGCCAAACCTCATTTCGAAAGAATCATGTTTGGTTCCTAAAGTTTGGAGACAGCAGCGGACCCCAGTTGGCACTTGAGCTCCCTACTCCGGGCAGTGAAGGGACTAACGTTACAAAGTCAAACCCAGGGTTTGAGTCAGGGTTGTGTGCACTGGATGCGCCTTGCCTCATGTTGTTGTGCTGCACTGCCCGATCCTTCCTTGCTCTTCTGCGCTGTTCTGCAGGTCTCACCAGCCAGCAGTGGTATGAAGACCCATGACGAGGTACACAGGGATGCAAGGGTGTGTGCGGTCAAGTGTTACTACGAGGCACACGGCATTATCTCAGATGCCATGGATGCCTTTCAGGAGCAGTGGAATGCGCAGCATCCAGAGCACACGATCAGCGACACGCGCAGCTTCATTAGTTGAGTGTCAGCAAGCTTGAAGTGAGCCATACCTTGCACGATGCTGTGGGGCACGGGAGGCCGAAGTTGCTGTCAGACGATGATGCTGTTAAGTGCGCTGACATACTAGCGGAGGGGTACATGCAGCAGCAGGTTGTGACTGAGGAGGGGGTCAGTCATGAGTATGAGGAGGCGAAGCAGTTCACCAGCCTGTCTGACGCCCTGCAGATGTCGGCGCGCCTGCGTGCACTGACCACTGACAAGGGCTTGAAGCCTGAGTATGTTGAGCGCAGGCTGCATGATGTTGCGCCTTGGTTGAAGTATGGTGTGCTGCCGATGAAGCTGCCACTGTCTGTTGCTGTGATGGAGGCCCGGCTGCAATACTGCCGGATGATGCTGAAGTTCATTGAGGAGGATCCTGATTTCTTGAAGCGGGTGTTCTGGTATGATGAGTGCCGCATTTGGTTCAACAGGGATCTGGCTGGGAAGCTGAAGGTGTGGTATGATAGGCGCAAGCTTGCAGGCCAGCCCCCTGAGGAGAACCCCATGTTTGAGCTGCATGGCGCTAGGAGGATTGACTTTGCGCTGATACTGAATGCCCGCCTTGGGTGTGTGTATGTTGAGTTCCTGACCGGCACAACAGATATCGACACCATGGGCCGCCACAACCCAGGCATGCGCGAGCATATGGAGCGTCGCAAGGACTTTGAGTTAGCGAGGATCGAGGCGGTGGGCGACATCGACAAGAAGAAGGGCACGGGTTGTTACCGGGTAAGCCAGATGTGGGACTGCACCGCTGCGTCATACCTGTACTCCGCCCCTGTCAGCACAGCAGTCAGCCACTCACAGCATGTCTGCTGCTGTGCTGCATCAACTACTATGTCTGCGTACTCGCTGCTCAGCATGACAAACTTAGCAGCCTGCAACCTGGTGGCAGCCAGCATAGCCTGACCCCACATGCTGTTGCCTGCTGCCGGGGGGTGGTACAACCGCAGTAGCCTGACCCCATGCTTCCACGCCTTGCGGCAGCAGCGCAGGTCAAGCTTCAGCTGCTGCTGTGCATGCATGTTGTGCATCTGCACACGGTGACTCCTACCATCTGCTTGGATGACTGTTTTGCTGGGTATGTCATAGAAGTCAACCCTCCCCTTCCAAAATGGCAGCGCCACCTCACACGCCACCCTCACATCAGACCCACATCTTTCAGGGCCTCCATGCCTGCCTTTTCTGACTCCACCACCTTGTGCCTCCTTGCCAACTTCCATGCTTGCTCAGCATGGTGGCAGAACTGGCACAGCAAGTTGCGCGCGCCTCTGATGCTGTTTGGCGTGCAGTAACGTACATGTCCCTCCTCACAGGTACACCCCACTGCTACCTTGTGTACCTCCATACTGCAGGTGATCTGCTTTTCTTTGCCCTCCTGCAGGGTGATGTAGTAGTGCTGGCCCTTGCGGCTCACATGAGGGTTTAGGTGTTGTGCTGCTGCCAACCCTTGGCTGAGTAATGCTGCCCTTCTGCTCCCTGTGTCGCCTGCACGCAGACCAAGGACAGTAAGTATGTTAAGCCAGCCAGCTCAGCCACAGCAGCGGAGGTTGCGGACATCCTCATGGAGGGCTATATCGAGAAAGGCGTGAAGATCGCAAAGGAGCAGGGCTGGGAGCCAAAGCTCAGCATGGACAACCCCAACTTCCACCATGTGCACCCGGATCTGTGCAACCTTGTTGACGATGAGACAGGTTACGAGCACCTGTTAGAACTGCCTAAGTACAGCCCTGACCTGCATCAGATTGTGGAGCACCCCTTTGCTAACGTCAAGCAGGGTACGGTGGTTGATATTTACAAGCAGGGTTGGCACGTTGCTGTTGAGGGGGACATGAAGCTGTTGCGGGATATGGTGTTGTCACGCTGTCTAGCTATCACCCCACAGCAGGTGGAGAGTGGCCTGAAGCAGCTGAAGGAGTGCTACCAGGTTGTGGCAGCACCAACCACGGAGGATGTGACCATTCATGGCCACAGTTATCAGGGTGTTGAGGGAGGCAGGCCACCCAAGCGCTTCCGCTGAAGGCCTTGGCTGCTACTGCTGCAGGTCCCTCACCTGCCATGTTTTGCAATGCAGCTGCTGGCCCCGTGCAGGGGCCCTTGTCTTGCTGTGGTGGTGCACCTGTGTCCTGGTGGTGCTGGCAGCGCGTGCGCAGCCTCTGTCTCTCTGGGTGGGCCCTGTGCACTGCGTAGGGTTTAGGAATGCATGGGGGGGTGGGTGAGTCCACACTGTCAGTAGGCAGCAGAGTAGGCCAGCAGATGTGGCTGGTTATGTACATCTTGCTTGTGTGTTGTATATTACGTGTATATTATGTCAGCCTTGCTGCCTGAAGTTGCGCGGCAGGGCCGAACGCGCAGGCATGTCTTGTACCGCTCGGCAGTACAACCCCTGCTACTGCAGGCTAGTGTGCATTCTCCAATAGGGGTCTGCCAATTGCTGCCTTGTAACATCTCGCGAGCTTTGTTGGAATTTTGTTGTGGAGTGCTGCTTGCTTTGCTTGCTGCATGGACAGCTTTGCACCTGGCCTTGAAGGTGTTGCATTCAGCACAGCGTCTCCAGCTGCCTCACCACCTACTTGACGTTGTGCATGTCCAGCAACTATTGAGGCAGACATAAACACTAGCAACAAGTCCTGTACAGCAGGACTGCACTGCAAACTATTGTCAAATTGGCAGGTGGTTTGAAACGATGATCCACGTAAGCAGGATGACTGTGCCTCATGCACAGCGCGCGCTGGCTATTCGGCGCGTTAGGGATGCAGCCAAAAACGTGTTCTTTTGTGTGCACACCGGGCAGCTCTTACGATTGCTTCTTGGATACACCCCTGCTCTGTCATCAAGATCACCGTGGGCACGCCAAAAGCATTCGGTAAGCGCGCTACTGGGTGAAATGAACATGCCGATCCGTACTTTCACAATTAAGCGGGTTGCATGACGTGAGACTCTTCCTGCACTGCTGCTCATGGTGACAACAGCAGTGCCTGCATTTGGGATGGTGATCACCCATCCAGACTGTGTGCACACACCCCTCTGATTTGGTCTGATCTATGCAAAAGTAAACATTTCTAATCAACAAGATTGCAACTGACACACATGCTGCTCTGTGCTTGCTGCTGCTCCATGCCAGGCTGGCAAACAGCGGCAGCAACGACTGTGTCACTTGGTCCTGGCAGCATGCAGCATCCATATTGAAACGCGTTCAAGGTGAGTGCAGCATTTGTCAGGAGCTGTCTGTTGCCCCGCAGCAGGACTGGACTATGCAGGCAGCAGCACCCCACCCCATGACTGTTATTTCACTTCACTCCCCGTGGAACCCTCTCACTGGTACTGTATGTGCCAGAAATCTATTGTCTCACTGAGCATGCGGGCATCCCTGAATGCAAGTGTGCAGGCAGCAACAGCACCCATGTGACCAGCTGGGGCTTGTCCCTGAGCAGCTGCTGTGCTGTTACACCCAGAAAGACCTCACTGCTGCCAGGCACCTGCCCTGCCACTTGCCTTGTACAGGACCTCCTGTAACCTGAGCGTGGATGTGGGCAAGCCAGAGTCCGCTGGAGTTGCTGTGCTGTCTGCTGGATCAGTACTGCTCAAACCACCACGTCCAGTAGCTGGCTGTACGCTGTGAGTCTCTGTGAATGCGAGGCGCAGGGGTGAACTTTGGCTATCAGAAGGCACCTCGCTGCACAGCAACAAGGCAGCTGCAGGGCACGGCCCCTTGTAACAACCACCCACCACCCGCTCACGGCACACCCCAGCAGCCCCGCAAAACACCTCCTAAGCTTTGATACACTTCGGAAGATCCATTTACACCGGCTCCCAGGCCCTCTCAGCGCCCCAGGCAGCAGCAGCGGGTCGTGCGGAACCCACTCAACTGTTACTTCTTACAGTGGAGCTCTTGCACGCCAAACCTCATTTCGAAAGAATCATGTTTGGTTCCTAAACGTTTGGAGACAGCAGCGGACCCCAGTTGGCACTTGAGCTCCCTACTCCGGGCAGTGAAGGGACTAACGTTACAAAGTCAAACCCAGGGTTTGAGTCAGGGTTGTGTGCACTGGATGCGCCTTGCCTCATGTTGTTGTGCTGCACTGCCCGATCCTTCCTTGCTCTTCTGCGCTGTTCTGCAGGTCTCACCAGCCAGCAGTGGTATGAAGACCCATGACGAGGTACACAGGGATGCAAGGGTGTGTGCGGTCAAGTGTTACTACGAGGCACACGGCATTATCTCAGATGCCATGGATGCCTTTCAGGAGCAGTGGAATGCGCAGCATCCAGAGCACACGATCAGCGACACGCGCAGCTTCATTAAGTTGAGTGTCAGCAAGCTTGAAGTGAGCCATACCTTGCACGATGCTGTGGGGCACGGGAGGCCGAAGTTGCTGTCAGACGATGATGCTGTTAAGTGCGCTGACATACTAGCGGAGGGGTACATGCAGCAGCAGGTTGTGACTGAGGAGGGGGTCAGTCATGAGTATGAGGAGCGAAGCAGTTCACCAGCCTGTCTGACGCCCTGCAGATGTCGGCGCGCCTGCGTGCACTGACCACTGACAAGGGCTTGAAGCCTGAGTATGTTGAGCGCAGGCTGCATGATGTTGCGCCTTGGTTGAAGTATGGTGTGCTGCCGATGAAGCTGCCACTGTCTGTTGCTGTGATGGAGGCCCGGCTGCAATACTGCCGGATGATGCTGAAGTTCATTGAGGAGGATCCTGATTTCTTGAAGCGGGTGTTCTGGTATGATGAGTGCCGCATTTGGTTCAACGGGATCTGGCTGGGAAGCTGAAGGTGTGGTATGATAGGCGCAAGCTTGCAGGCCAGCCCCCTGAGGAGAACCCCATGTTTGAGCTGCATGGCGCTAGGAGGATTGACTTTGCGCTGATACTGAATGCCCGCCTTGGGTGTGTGTATGTTGAGTTCCTGACCGGCACAACAGATATCGACACCATGGGCCGCCACAACCCAGGCATGCGCGAGCATATGGAGCGTCGCAAGGACTTTGAGTTAGCGAGGATCGAGGCGGTGGGCGACATCGACAAGAAGAAGGGCACGGGTTGTTACCGGGTAAGCCAGATGTGGGACTGCACCGCTGCGTCATACCTGTACTCCGCCCCTGTCAGCACAGCAGTCAGCCACTCACAGCATGTCTGCTGCTGTGCTGCATCAACTACTATGTCTGCGTACTCGCTGCTCAGCATGACAAACTTAGCAGCCTGCAACCTGGTGGCAGCCAGCATAGCCTGACCCCACATGCTGTTGCCTGCTGCCGGGGGGTGGTACAACCGCAGTAGCCTGACCCCATGCTTCCACGCCTTGCGGCAGCAGCGCAGGTCAAGCTTCAGCTGCTGCTGTGCATGCATGTTGTGCATCTGCACACGGTGACTCCTACCATCTGCTTGGATGACTGTTTTGCTGGGTATGTCATAGAAGTCAACCCTCCCCTTCCAAAATGGCAGCGCCACCTCACACGCCACCCTCACATCTAGACCCACATCTTTCAGGGCCTCCATGCCTGCCTTTTCTGACTCCACCACCTTGTGCCTCCTTGCCAACTTCCATGCTTGCTCAGCATGGTGGCAGAACTGGCACAGCAAGTTGCGCTCGCCTCTGATGCTGTTTGGCGTGCAGTAACGTACATGTCCCTCCTCACAGGTACACCCCACTGCTACCTTGTGTACCTCCATACTGCAGGTGATCTGCTTTTCTTTGCCCTCCTGCAGGGTGATGTAGTAGAGCTGGCCCTTGCGGCTCACATGAGGGTTTAGGTGTTGTGCTGCTGCCAACCCTTGGCTGAGTAATGCTGCCCTTCTGCTCCCTGTGTCGCCTGCACGCAGACCAAGGACAGTAAGTATGTTAAGCCAGCCAGCTCAGCCACAGCAGCGGAGGTTGCGGACATCCTCATGGAGGGCTATATCGAGAAAGGCGTGAAGATCGCAAAGGAGCAGGGCTGGGAGCCAAAGCTCAGCATGGACAACCCCAACTTCCACCATGTGCACCCGATCTGTGCAACCTTGTTGACGATGAGACAGGTTACGAGCACCTGTTAGAACTGCCTAAGTACAGCCCTGACCTGCATCAGATTGTGGAGCACCCCTTTGCTAACGTCAAGCAGGGTACGGTGGTTGATATTTACAAGCAGGGTTGGCACGTTGCTGTTGAGGGGACGTGAAGCTGTTGCGGGATATGGTGTTGTCACGTGTCTAGCTATCACCCACAGCAGGTGGAGAGTGGCCTGAAGCAGCTGAAGGAGTGCTACCAGGTTGTGGCAGCACCAACCACGGAGGATGTGACCATTCATGGCCACAGTTATCAGGGTGTTGAGGGAGGCAGGCCACCCAAGCGCTTCCGCTGAAGGCCTTGGCTGCTACTGCTGCAGGTCCTCACCTGCCATGTTTTGCAATGCAGCTGCTGGCCCCGTGCAGGGGCCCTTGTCTTGCTGTGGTGGTGCACCTGTGTCCTGGTGGTGCTGGCAGCGCGTGCGCAGCCTCTGTCTCTCTGGGTGGGCCCTGTGCACTGCGTAGGTTTAGGAATGCATGGGGGGTGGGTGAGTCCACACTGTCAGTAGGCAGCAGAGTAGGCCAGCAGATGTGGCTGGTTATGTACATCTTGCTTGTGTGTTGTATATTACGTGTATATTATGTCAGCCTTGCTGCCTGAAGTTGCGCGGCAGGGCCGAACGCGCAGGCATGTCTTGTACCGCTCGGCAGTACAACCCCTGCTACTGCAGGCTAGTGTGCATTCTCCAATAGGGGTCTGCCAATTGCTGCCTTGTAACATCTCGCGAGCTTTGTTGGAATTTTGTTGTGGAGTGCTGCTTGCTTTGCTTGCTGCATGGACAGCTTTGCACCTGGCCTTGAAGGTGTTGCATTCAGCACAGCGTCTCCAGCTGCCTCACCACCTACTTGACGTTGTGCATGTCCAGCAACTATTGAGGCAGACATAAACACTAGCAACAAGTCCTGTACAGCAGGACTGCACTGCAAACTATTGTCAAATTGGCAGGTGGTTTGAAACGATGATCCACGTAAGCAGGATGACTGTGCCTCATGCACAGCGCGCGCTGGCTATTCGGCGCGTTAGGGATGCAGCCAAAACGTGTTCTTTTGTGTGCACCCGGGCAGCTCTTACGATTGCTTCTTGGATACACCCCTGCTCTGTCATCAAGATCACCGTGGGCACGCCAAAAGCATTCGGTAAGCGCGCTACTGGTGAAATGAACATGCCGATCCGTACTTTCACAATTAAGCGGGTTGCATGACGTGAGACTCTTCCTGCACTGCTGCTCATGGTGACAACAGCAGTGCCTGCATTTGGGATGGTGATCACCCATCCAGACTGTGTGCACACACCCCTCTGATTTGGTCTGATCTATGCAAAAGTAACATTTCTAATCAACAAGATTGCAACTGACACACATGCTGCTCTGTGCTTGCTGCTGCTCCATGCCAGGCTGGCAAACAGCGGCAGCAACGACTGTGTCACTTGGTCCTGGCAGCATGCAGCATCCATATTGAAACGCGTTCAAGGTGAGTGCAGCATTTGTCAGGAGCTGTCTGTTGCCCCGGCAGCAGGACTGGACTATGCAGGCAGCAGCACCCCACCCCATGACTGTTATTTCACTTCACTCCCCCGTGGAACCCTCTCCACTGGTACTGTATGTGCCAGAAATCTATTGTCTCACTGAGCATGCGGCATCCCTGAATGCAAGTGTGCAGCACAGCACAGCACCCACAGTGTGACCCGCTGGGGCTTGTCCTGAGCAGCTGCTGTGCTGTTACACCCAGAAAGACCTCACTGCTGCCAGGACCTGCCCTGCCAACTTGCCTTGTACAGGACCTCCTGTAACCTGAGCGTGGATGTGGGCAAGCCAGAGTCCGCTGGAGTTGCTGTGCTGTCTGCTGGATCAGTACTGCTCAAACCACCACGTCCAGTAGCTGGCTGTACGCTGTGATTCTCTGTGAATGCGAGGCGCAGGGGTGAACTTTGGCTATCAGAAGGCACCTCGCTGCACAGCAACAAGGCAGCTGCAGGGCACGGCCCCTTGTAACAACCACCCACC
>VIIQ02000561.1:0-42133 GCA_007449985.2 Desmodesmus armatus
GTTGAGGGAGGCAGGCCACCCAAGCGCTTCCGCTGAAGGCCTTGGCTGCTACTGCTGCAGGTCCCTCACCTGCCAGTTTTGCAATGCAGCTGCTGGCCCCGTGCAGGGGCCCTTGTCTTGCTGTGGTGGTGCACCTGTGTCCTGGTGGTGCTGGCAGCGCGTGCGCAGCCTCTGTCTCTCTGGGTGGGCCCTGTGCACTGCGTAGGGTTTAGGAATGCATGGGGGGGTGGGTGATCCACACTGTCAGTAGGCAGCAGAGTAGGCCAGCAGATGTGGCTGGTTATGTACATCTTGCTTGTGTGTTGTATATTACGTGTATATTATGTCAGCCTTGCTGCCTGAAGTTTTCGCGGCAGGGCCGAACGCGCAGGCATGTCTTGTAACCGCTCGGCAGTACAACCCCTGCTACTGCAGGCTAGTGTGCATTCTCCAATAGGGTCTGCCATTGCTGCCTTGTAACATCTCGCGAGCTTTGTTGGAATTTTGTTGTGGAGTGCTGCTTGCTTTGCTTGCTGCATGGACAGCTTTGCACCTGCCTTGAAGGTGTTGCATTCAGCACAGCGTCTCCAGCTGCCTCCCCACCTACTTGACGTTGTGCATGTCCACAACTATTGAGGCAGACATAAAAAATACTAGCAACAAGTCCTGTACAGCAGGACTGCACTGCAAACTATTGTCAAATTGGCAGGTGGTTTGGAACGATGATCCACGTAAGCAGGATGACTGTGCCTCATGCACAGCCGCGCGGGCTATCGGCGCGTTAGGGATGCAGCCAAAACGTGTTCTTTTGTGTGCACACCGGGCAGCTCTTACGATTTGCTTCTTGGATACACCCCTGCTCTGCATCAAGATCACCGTGGCACGCCAAAAGCATTCGGTAAGCGCGCTACTGGGTGTGAAATGAACATGCCGATCCGTACTTTCACATTAAGCGGGTTGCATGACGTGAGACTCTTCCTGCACTGGCTGCTCATGGTGACAACAGCAGTGCCTGCATTTGGGATGGTGATCACCCATCCAGACTGTGTGCACACACCCCTCTGATTTGGTCTGATCTATGCAAAGTAAACATTTCTAATCAACAAGATTGCAACTGACACACATGCTGCTCTGTGCTTGCTGCTGCTCCATGCCAGGCTGGCAAACAGCGGCAGCACGACTGTGTCACTTGTCCTGGCAGCATGCAGCATCCATATTGAAACGCGTTCAAGGTGAGTGCAGCATTTGTCAGGAGCTGTCTGTTGCCCCGGCAGCAGGACTGGACTATGCAGGCAGCAGCACCCCACCCCTGACTGACTGTTTTTCACTTCACTCCCCCGTGGAACCCTCTCCACTGGTACTGTATGTGCCAGAAATCTATTGTCTCACTGAGCATGCGGGCATCCCTGAATGCAAGTGTGCAGGCAGCAACAGCACCCACAGTGTGACCAGCTGGGCTTGTCCCTGAGCAGCTGCTGTGCTGTTACACCCCAGAAGACCTCACTGCTGCCAGGCACCTGCCCTGCCAACTTGCCTTGTACAGGACCTCCTGTAACCTGAGCGTGGATGTGGGCAAGCCAGAGTCCGCTGGAGTTGCTGTGCTGTCTGCTGGATCAGTACTGCTCAAACCACCACGTCCAGTACTGGCTGTACGCTGTGAGTCTCTGTGAATGCGAGGCGCAGGGGTGAACTTTGGCTATCAGAAGGCACCTCGCTGCACAGCAACAAGGCAGCTGCAGGGCACGGCCCCTTGTAACAACCACCCACCACACCCGCTCACGGCACACCCCCCACAGCACCCCGCAAAACACCTCCTAAGCTTTGATACACTTCGGAAGATCCATTTACACCGGCTCCCAGGCCCTCTCAGCGCCCCAGGCAGCAGCAGCGGTCGTGCGGAAACACTCAACTGTTACTTCTTACAGTGGAGCTCTTGCACGCCAAACCTCATTTCGAAAGAATCATGTTTGGTTCCTAAACGTTTGGAGACAGCAGCGGACCCCAGTTGGCACTTGAGCTCCCTACTCCGGGCAGTGAAGGGACTAACGTTACAAAGTCAAACCCAGGGTTTGAGTCAGGGTTGTGCACTGGATGCGCCTTGCCTCATGTTGTTGTGCTGCACTGCCCGATCCTTCCTTGCTCTTCTGCGCTGTTCTGCAGGTCTCACCAGCCAGCAGTGGTATGAAGACCCATGACGAGGTACACAGGGATGCAAGGGTGTGTGCGGTCAAGTGTTACTACGAGGCACACGGCATTATCTCAGATGCCATGGATGCCTTTCAGGAGCAGTGGAATGCGCAGCATCCAGAGCACACGATCAGCGACACGCGCAGCTTCATTAAGTTGAGTGTCAGCAAGCTTGAAGTGAGCCATACCTTGCACGATGCTGTGGGGCACGGGAGGCCGAAGTTGCTGTCAGACGATGATGCTGTTAAGTGCGCTGACATACTAGCGGAGGGGTACATGCAGCAGCAGGTTGTGACTGAGGGGGTCAGTCATGAGTATGAGGAGGCGAAGCAGTTCACCAGCCTGTCTGACGCCCTGCAGATGTCGGCGCGCCTGCGTGCACTGACCACTGACAAGGGCTTGAAGCCTGAGTATGTTGAGCGCAGGCTGCATGATGTTGCGCCTTGGTTGAAGTATGGTGTGCTGCCGATGAAGCTGCCACTGTCTGTTGCTGTGATGGAGGCCCGGCTGCAATACTGCCGGATGATGCTGAAGTTCATTGAGGAGGATCCTGATTTCTTGAAGCGGGTGTTCTGGTATGATGAGTGCCGCATTGGTTCAACAGGATCTGGCTGGGAAGCTGAAGGTGTGGTATGATAGGCGCAAGCTTGCAGGCCAGCCCCCTGAGGAGAACCCCATGTTTGAGCTGCATGGCGCTAGGAGGATTGACTTTGCGCTGATACTGAATGCCCGCCTTGGGTGTGTGTATGTTGAGTTCCTGACCGGCACAACAGATATCGACACCATGGGCCGCCACAACCCAGGCATGCGCGAGCATATGGAGCGTCGCAAGGACTTTGAGTTAGCGAGGATCGAGGCGGTGGGCGACATCGACAAGAAGAAGGGCACGGTTGTTACCGGGTAAGCCAGATGTGGGACTGCACCGCTGCGTCATACCTGTACTCCGCCCTGTCAGCACAGCAGTCAGCCACTCACAGCATGTCTGCTGCTGTGCTGCATCAACTACTATGTCTGCGTACTCGCTGCTCAGCATGACAAACTTAGCAGCCTGCAACCTGGTGGCAGCCAGCATAGCCTGACCCCACATGCTGTTGCCTGCTGCCGGGGGGTGGTACAACCGCAGTAGCCTGACCCCATGCTTCCACGCCTTGCGGCAGCAGCGCAGGTCAAGCTTCAGCTGCTGCTGTGCATGCATGTTGTGCATCTGCACACGGTGACTCCTACCATCTGCTTGGATGACTGTTTTGCTGGGTATGTCATAGAAGTCAACCCTCCCCTTCCAAAATGGCAGCGCCACCTCACACGCCACCCTCACATCTAGACCCACATCTTTCAGGGCCTCCATGCCTGCCTTTTCTGACTCCACCACCTGTGCCTCCTTGCCACTTCCATGCTTGCTCAGCATGGTGGCAGAACTGGCACAGCAAGTTGCGCGCGCCTCTGATGCTGTTTGGCGTGCAGTAACGTACATGTCCCTCCTCACAGGTACACCCCACTGCTACCTTGTGTACCTCCATACTGCAGGTGATCTGCTTTTCTTTGCCCTCCTGCAGGGTGATGTAGTAGTGCTGGCCCTTGCGGCTCACATGAGGGTTTAGGTGTTGTGCTGCTGCCAACCCTGGCTGAGTAATGCTGCCCTTCTGCTCCCTGTGTCGCCTGCACGCAGACCAAGGACAGTAAGTATGTTAAGCCAGCCAGCTCAGCCACAGCAGCGGAGGTTGCGGACATCCTCATGGAGGGCTATATCGAGAAAAGGCGTGAAGATCGCAAAGGAGCAGGGCTGGGAGCCAAAGCTCAGCATGGACAACCCCAACTTCCACCATGTGCACCCGGATCTGTGCACCTTGTTGACGATGAGACAGGTTACGAGCACCTGTTAGAACTGCCTAAGTACAGCCCTGACCTGCATCAGATTGTGGAGCACCCCTTTGCTAACGTCAAGCAGGGTACGGTGGTTGATATTTACAAGCAGGGTTGGCACGTTGCTGTTGAGGGGGACATGAAGCGTTGCGGGATATGGTGTTTGTCACGCTGTCTAGCTATCACCCCACAGCAGGTGGAGAGTGGCCTGAGCGCTGAAGGAGTGCTACCAGGTTGTGGCAGCACCAACCACGGAGGATGTGACCATTCATGCCACAGTTATCAGGGTGTTGAGGGAGGCAGGCCACCCAAGCGCTTCCGCTGAAGGCCTTGGCTGCTACTGCTGCAGGTCCCTCACCTGCCATGTTTTGCAATGCAGCTGCTGGCCCCGTGCAGGGGCCCTTGTCTTGCTGTGGTGGTGCACCTGTGTCCTGGTGGTGCTGGCAGCGCGTGCGCAGCCTCTGTCTCTCTGGGTGGGCCCTGTGCACTGCGTAGGGTTTAGGAATGCATGGGGGGTGGGTGAGTCCACACTGTCAGTAGGCAGCAGAGTAGGCCAGCAGATGTGGCTGGTTATGTACATCTTGCTTGTGTGTTGTATTTACGTGTATATTATGTCAGCCTTGCTGCCTGAAGTTGCGCGGCAGGGCCGAACGCGCAGGCATGTCTTGTACCGCTCGGCAGTACAACCCCTGACTGCAGGCTAGTGTGCATTCTCCAATAGGGGTCTGCCAATTGCTGCCTTGTAACATCTCGCGAGCTTTGTTGGAATTTTGTTGTGGAGTGCTGCTTGCTTTGCTTGCTGCATGGACAGCTTTGCACCTGGCCTTGAAGGTGTTGCATTCAGCACAGCGTCTCCAGCTGCCTCACCACCTACTTGACGTTGTGCATGTCCAGCAACTATTGAGGCAGACATAAACACTAGCAACAAGTCCTGTACAGCAGGACTGCACTGCAAACTATTGTCAAATTGGCAGGTTTTGAAACGATGATCCACGTAAGCAGGATGACTGTGCCTCATGCACAGCGCGCGCTGGCTATTCGGCGCGTTAGGGATGCAGCCAAAAACGTGTTCTTTTGTGTGCACACCGGGCAGCTCTTACGATTGCTTCTTGGATACACCCCTGCTCTGTCATCAAGATCACCGTGGGCACGCCAAAGCATTCGGTAAGCGCGCTACTGGGTGAAATGAACATGCCGATCCGTACTTTCACAATTAAGCGGGTTGCATGACGTGAGACTCTTCCTGCACTGCTGCTCATGGTGACAACACAGTGCCTGCATTTGTGGTCTGCTCTCCTGCTCTGCCGCGCCCTGTGTGGTCAGACCCATCCGCTGTGCCAGACTGTGTGCACACACCCCTCTGATTTTGTCTGATCTATCAAAAGTAAATCATTCTAATCAACAAGATTGCAACTGACACACATGCTGCTCTGTGCTTGCTGCTGCTCCATGCCCGGCTGGCAAACACGGCGCCAAGACTGTGTCACTTGGTCCTGGCAGCATGCAGCATCCATATTGAAACGCGTTTCAGGTGAGTGCAGCATTGTCAGAGCTGTCCGTTGCCCCCGGCAGCAGACTGGACTATGCGTCAGCAGCAGCACCCCACCCCTGACTGTTATTTTCACTTCAGAAGGGACTAACGTTACAAAGTCAAACCCAGGGTTTGAGTCAGGGTTGTGTGCACTGGATGCGCCTTGCCTCATGTTGTTGTGCTGCACTGCCCGATCCTTCCTTGCTCTTCTGCGCTGTTCTGCAGGTCTCACCAGCCAGCAGTGGTATGAAGACCCATGACGAGGTACACAGGGATGCAAGGGTGTGTGCGGTCAAGTGTTACTACGAGGCACACGGCATTATCTCAGATGCCATGGATGCCTTTCAGGAGCAGTGGAATGCGCAGCATCCAGAGCACACGATCAGCGACACGCGCAGCTTCATTAGTTGAGTGTCAGCAAGCTTGAAGTGAGCCATACCTTGCACGATGCTGTGGGGCACGGGAGGCCGAAGTTGCTGTCAGACGATGATGCTGTTAAGTGCGCTGACATACTAGCGGAGGGGTACATGCAGCAGCAGGTTGTGACTGAGGAGGGGGTCAGTCATGAGTATGAGGAGGCGAAGCAGTTCACCAGCCTGTCTGACGCCCTGCAGATGTCGGCGCGCCTGCGTGCACTGACCACTGACAAGGGCTTGAAGCCTGAGTATGTTGAGCGCAGGCTGCATGATGTTGCGCCTTGGTTGAAGTATGGTGTGCTGCCGATGAAGCTGCCACTGTCTGTTGCTGTGATGGAGGCCCGGCTGCAATACTGCCGGATGATGCTGAAGTTCATTGAGGAGGATCCTGATTTCTTGAAGCGGGTGTTCTGGTATGATGAGTGCCGCATTTGGTTCAACAGGGATCTGGCTGGGAAGCTGAAGGTGTGGTATGATAGGCGCAAGCTTGCAGGCCAGCCCCCTGAGGAGAACCCCATGTTTGAGCTGCATGGCGCTAGGAGGATTGACTTTGCGCTGATACTGAATGCCCGCCTTGGGTGTGTGTATGTTGAGTTCCTGACCGGCACAACAGATATCGACACCATGGGCCGCCACAACCCAGGCATGCGCGAGCATATGGAGCGTCGCAAGGACTTTGAGTTAGCGAGGATCGAGGCGGTGGGCGACATCGACAAGAAGAAGGGCACGGGTTGTTACCGGTAAGCCAGATGTGGGACTGCACCGCTGCGTCATACCTGTACTCCGCCCCTGTCAGCACAGCAGTCAGCCACTCACAGCATGTCTGCTGCTGTGCTGCATCAACTACTATGTCTGCGTACTCGCTGCTCAGCATGACAAACTTAGCAGCCTGCAACCTGGTGGCAGCCAGCATAGCCTGACCCCACATGCTGTTGCCTGCTGCCGGGGGTGGTACAACCGCAGTAGCCTGACCCCATGCTTCCACGCCTTGCGGCAGCAGCGCAGGTCAAGCTTCAGCTGCTGCTGTGCATGCATGTTGTGCATCTGCACACGGTGACTCCTACCATCTGCTTGGATGACTGTTTTGCTGGGTATGTCATAGAAGTCAACCCTCCCCTTCCAAAATGGCAGCGCCACCTCACACGCCACCCTCACATCTAGACCCACATCTTTCAGGGCCTCCATGCCTGCCTTTTCTGACTCCACCACCTTGTGCCTCCTTGCCAACTTCCATGCTTGCTCAGCATGGTGGCAGAACTGGCACAGCAAGTTGCGCGCGCCTCTGATGCTGTTTGGCGTGCAGTAACGTACATGTCCCTCCTCACAGGTACACCCCACTGCTACCTTGTGTACCTCCATACTGCAGGTGATCTGCTTTTCTTTGCCCTCCTGCAGGGTGATGTAGTAGTGCTGGCCCTTGCGGCTCACATGAGGGTTTAGGTGTTGTGCTGCTGCCAACCCTTGGCTGAGTAATGCTGCCCTTCTGCTCCCTGTGTCGCCTGCACGCAGACCAAGGACAGTAAGTATGTTAAGCCAGCCAGCTCAGCCACAGCAGCGGAGGTTGCGGACATCCTCATGGAGGGCTATATCGAGAAAGGCGTGAAGATCGCAAAAGGAGCAGGGCTGGGAGCCAAAGCTCAGCATGGACAACCCCAACTTCCACCATGTGCACCCGGATCTGTGCAACCTTGTTGACGATGAGACAGGTTACGAGCACCTGTTAGAACTGCCTAAGTACAGCCCTGACCTGCATCAGATTGTGGAGCACCCCTTTGCTAACGTCAAGCAGGGTACGGTGGTTGATATTTACAAGCAGGGTTGGCACGTTGCTGTTGAGGGGGACATGAAGCTGTTGCGGGATATGGTGTTGTCACGCTGTCTAGCTATCACCCCACAGCAGGTGGAGAGTGGCCTGAAGCAGCTGAAGGAGTGCTACCAGGTTGTGGCAGCACCAACCACGGAGGATGTGACCATTCATGGCCACAGTTATCAGGGTGTTGAGGGAGGCAGGCCACCCAAGCGCTTCCGCTGAAGGCCTTGGCTGCTACTGCTGCAGGTCCCTCACCTGCCATGTTTTGCAATGCAGCTGCTGGCCCGTGCAGGGGCCCTTGTCTTGCTGTGGTGGTGCACCTGTGTCCTGGTGGTGCTGGCAGCGCGTGCGCAGCCTCTGTCTCTCTGGGTGGGCCCTGTGCACTGCGTAGGGTTTAGGAATGCATGGGGGGTGGGTGAGTCCACACTGTCAGTAGGCAGCAGAGTAGGCCAGCAGATGTGGCTGGTTATGTACATCTTGCTTGTGTGTTGTATATTACGTGTATATTATGTCAGCCTTGCTGCCTGAAGTTGCGCGGCAGGGCCGAACGCGCAGGCATGTCTTGTACCGCTCGGCAGTACAACCCCTGCTACTGCAGGCTAGTGTGCATTCTCCAATAGGGGTCTGCCAATTGCTGCCTTGTAACATCTCGCGAGCTTTGTTGGAATTTTGTTGTGGAGTGCTGCTTGCTTTGCTTGCTGCATGGACAGCTTTGCACCTGGCCTTGAAGGTGTTGCATTCAGCACAGCGTCTCCAGCTGCCTCACCACCTACTTGACGTTGTGCATGTCCAGCAACTATGAGGCAGACATAAACACTAGCAACAAGTCCTGTACAGCAGGACTGCACTGCAAACTATTGTCAAATTGGCAGGTGGTTTGAAACGATGATCCACGTAAGCAGGATGACTGTGCCTCATGCACAGCGCGCGCTGGCTATTCGGCGCGTTAGGGATGCAGCCAAAAACGTGTTCTTTTGTGTGCACACCGGGCAGCTCTTACGATTGCTTCTTGGATACACCCCTGCTCTGTCATCAAGATCACCGTGGGCACGCCAAAAGCATTCGGTAAGCGCGCTACTGGGTGAAATGAACATGCCGATCCGTACTTTCACAATTAAGCGGGTTGCATGACGTGAGACTCTTCCTGCACTGCTGCTCATGGTGACAACAGCAGTGCCTGCATTTGGGATGGTGATCACCCATCCAGACTGTGTGCACACACCCCTCTGATTTGGTCTGATCTATGCAAAAGTAAACATTTCTAATCAACAAGATTGCAACTGACACACATGCTGCTCTGTGCTTGCTGCTGCTCCATGCCAGGCTGGCAAACAGCGGCAGCAACGACTGTGTCACTTGGTCCTGGCAGCATGCAGCATCCATATTGAAACGCGTTCAAGGTGAGTGCAGCATTTGTCAGGAGCTGTCTGTTGCCCCGGCAGCAGACTGGACTATGCAGGCAGCAGCACCCCACCCCATGACTGTTATTTCACTTCACTCCCCCGTGGAACCCTCTCCACTGGTACTGTATGTGCCAGAAATCTATTGTCTCACTGAGCATGCGGGCATCCCTGAATGCAAGTGTGCAGGCAGCAACAGCACCCACAGTGTGACCAGCTGGGGCTTGTCCCTGAGCAGCTGCTGTGCTGTTACACCCAGAAAGACCTCACTGCTGCCAGGCACCTGCCCTGCCAACTTGCCTTGTACAGGACCTCCTGTAACCTGAGCGTGGATGTGGGCAAGCCAGAGTCCGCTGGAGTTGCTGTGCTGTCTGCTGGATCAGTACTGCTCAAACCACCACGTCCAGTAGCTGGCTGTACGCTGTGAGTCTCTGTGAATGCGAGGCGCAGGGGTGAACTTTGGCTATCAGAAGGCACCTCGCTGCACAGCAACAAGGCAGCTGCAGGGCACGGCCCCTTGTAACAACCACCCACCACACCCGCTCACGGCACACCCCACAGCAGCCCCGCAAAACACCTCCTAAGCTTTGATACACTTCGGAAGATCCATTTACACCGGCTCCCAGGCCCTCTCAGCGCCCCAGGCAGCAGCAGCGGGTCGTGCGGAAACCACTCAACTGTTACTTCTTACAGTGGAGCTCTTGCACGCCAAACCTCATTTCGAAAGAATCATGTTTGGTTCCTAAACGTTTGGAGACAGCAGCGGACCCCAGTTGGCACTTGAGCCCTACTCCGGGCAGTGAAGGGACTAACGTTACAAAGTCAAACCCAGGGTTTGAGTCAGGGTTGTGTGCACTGGATGCGCCTTGCCTCATGTTGTTGTGCTGCACTGCCCGATCCTTCCTTGCTCTTCTGCGCTGTTCTGCAGGTCTCACCAGCCAGCAGTGGTATGAAGACCCATGACGAGGTACACAGGGATGCAAGGGTGTGTGCGGTCAAGTGTTACTACGAGGCACACGGCATTATCTCAGATGCCATGGATGCCTTTCAGGAGCAGTGGAATGCGCAGCATCCAGAGCACACGATCAGCGACACGCGCAGCTTCATTAAGTTGAGT
Source organism: Desmodesmus armatus (assembly GCA_007449985.2). Taxonomy (NCBI): domain Eukaryota; kingdom Viridiplantae; phylum Chlorophyta; class Chlorophyceae; order Sphaeropleales; family Scenedesmaceae; genus Desmodesmus; species Desmodesmus armatus. The sequence continues at coordinate 10,301 of VIIQ02000561.1, forward strand.
GTCAGCAAGCTTGAAGTGAGCCATACCTTGCACGATGCTGTGGGGCACGGGAGGCCGAAGTTGCTGTCAGACGATGATGCTGTTAAGTGCGCTGACATACTAGCGGAGGGGTACATGCAGCAGCAGGTTGTGACTGAGGAGGGGGTCAGTCATGAGTATGAGGAGGCGAAGCAGTTCACCAGCCTGTCTGACGCCCTGCAGATGTCGGCGCGCCTGCGTGCACTGACCACTGACAAGGGCTTGAAGCCTGAGTATGTTGAGCGCAGGCTGCATGATGTTGCGCCTTGGTTGAAGTATGGTGTGCTGCCGATGAAGCTGCCACTGTCTGTTGCTGTGATGGAGGCCCGGCTGCAATACTGCCGGATGATGCTGAAGTTCATTGAGGAGGATCCTGATTTCTTGAAGCGGGTGTTCTGGTATGATGAGTGCCGCATTTGGTTCAACAGGGATCTGGCTGGGAAGCTGAAGGTGTGGTATGATAGGCGCAAGCTTGCAGGCCAGCCCCCTGAGGAGAACCCCATGTTTGAGCTGCATGGCGCTAGGAGGATTGACTTTGCGCTGATACTGAATGCCCGCCTTGGTGTGTGTATGTTGAGTTCCTGACCGGCACAACAGATATCGACACCATGGGCCGCCACAACCCAGGCATGCGCGAGCATATGGAGCGTCGCAAGGACTTTGAGTTAGCGAGGATCGAGGCGGTGGGCGACATCGACAAGAAGAAGGGCACGGGTTGTTACCGGTAAGCCAGATGTGGGACTGCACCGCTGCGTCATACCTGTACTCCGCCCCTGTCAGCACAGCAGTCAGCCACTCACAGCATGTCTGCTGCTGTGCTGCATCAACTACTATGTCTGCGTACTCGCTGCTCAGCATGACAAACTTAGCAGCCTGCAACCTGGTGGCAGCCAGCATAGCCTGACCCCACATGCTGTTGCCTGCTGCCGGGGGGGTGTACAACCGCAGTAGCCTGACCCCATGCTTCCACGCCTTGCGGCAGCAGCGCAGGTCAAGCTTCAGCTGCTGCTGTGCATGCATGTTGTGCATCTGCACACGGTGACTCCTACCATCTGCTTGGATGACTGTTTTGCTGGGTATGTCATAGAAGTCAACCCTCCCCTTCCAAAATGGCAGCGCCACCTCACACGCCACCCTCACATCTAGACCCACATCTTTCAGGGCCTCCATGCCTGCCTTTTCTGACTCCACCACCTTGTGCCTCCTTGCCAACTTCCATGCTTGCTCAGCATGGTGGCAGAACTGGCACAGCAAGTTGCGCGCGCCTCTGATGCTGTTTGGCGTGCAGTAACGTACATGTCCCTCCTCACAGGTACACCCCACTGCTACCTTGTGTACCTCCATACTGCAGGTGATCTGCTTTTCTTGCCCTCCTGCAGGGTGATGTAGTAGTGCTGGCCCTTGCGGCTCACATGAGGTTTAGGTGTTGTGCTGCTGCCAACCCTTGGCTGAGTAATGCTGCCCTTCTGCTCCCTGTGTCGCCTGCACGCAGACCAAGGACAGTAAGTATGTTAAGCCAGCCAGCTCAGCCACAGCAGCGGAGGTTGCGGACATCCTCATGGAGGGCTATTCGAGAAAGGCGTGAAGATCGCAAAGGAGCAGGGCTGGGAGCCAAAGCTCAGCATGGACAACCCCAACTTCCACCATGTGCACCCGGATCTGTGCAACCTTGTTGACGATGAGACAGGTTACGAGCACCTGTTAGAACTGCCTAAGTACAGCCCTGACCTGCATCAGATTGTGGAGCACCCCTTTGCTAACGTCAAGCAGGGTACGGTGGTTGATATTTACAGTCAGGGTTGGCACGTTGCTGCTGAGGGGGCACATGAAGCTGTTGCGGGATATGGTGTTGTCACGCTGTCTAGCTATCACCCCACAGCAGGTGGAGAGTGGCCTGAAGCAGCTGAAGGAGTGCTACCAGGTTGTGGCAGCACCAACCACAGAGGATGTGACCAGTCATGGCCACAGTTGATCAGGGTGTTGAGGGAGGCAGGCCACCCAAGCGCTTGTGCTGAAGTCCTTGGCTGCTACTGCTGCAGGTCCCTCACCTGCATGTTTTGCAATGCAGCTGCGGCACGTGCAGGGGCCCGCTTGCTGTGGTGGTGCATCGGTGTTCAGGTGGTGCTGGAGCGCGTGCGCAGATTTTGTCGTCTTGGGTGGGCCCTGTGCACAGAGCAGGCTTAAGAAGCATCGGGGGCTGGGTGAGTCACACATGTCAGTGGCTGCATCGTTGGCCAGCAGCCATGTGGCTGTTGATGTACAGTCTTGCTTGGTGTTGTATCACGTGTAATTATGTCAGCCTTGCTGCCTGAAGTGCGCGGCGGGCCGAACGCGCAGTGCATGTCTTGTCATCCGCTCGGCAGTACAACCCCTGCCAATGCAGGCAAGTGTGCAGTGCTCCTGGGGTGCCTTGCTGCTTGACATGTCGCAGCTTTACATTTTGTTGTGGAGAGCAGCTGGAGATGCTGTGCTGCATGCAACACCTTCAAGGCCAGGTGAAAGCTGTCCATGCAGCAAGCAAAGCAAGCCCTCCACCACCAACTTCAGGCAGCAAGTTGCAAGGCAGCAATTGGCAGACATAAACACAGCAACAAGCCTGTACAGCAGGACTGCTGCAAGACTATTGTGCTAACTTGGCAGTGTGGCTTAAAACATATCCACGTAAGCAGTGCACAGGGCCCACCCACAGAGACAGAGCTGGCCTACTCGCGCCTACTGAGCACCACCCACCCCCCCATGCATTCCTAAACCCTACGCAGTGCACAGGGCCCTGCAAGGACAGCAGCTGCGCACACGCTGCCAGCACCAAGACACAGGTGCAGCCAAAAGCATTCAGGTGCAAGGGCCTGCAGCTGCAAAACATGCCAGATGAGTACCTCACATAAGCGTGGTTGCATGAATGCCACAACCTCCTGCACTGCTTCAATGGTCACATCAGCCGTGCTGCACCTGCTGTGGGGTGATAGCTAGACAGCTGTGACAACACCATATCCCGCAACAGCTTCACGTCCCCCTCAACAGCGACGTGCCAACCCTGCTTGTAAATATCAACCACCGTACCCTGCTTGACGTTAGCAAAGGGGTGCTCCACAATCTGATGCAGGTCAGGGCTGTACTTAGGCAGTTCTAACAGGTGCTCGTAACCTGTCTCATCGTCAACAAGGTTGCACAGATGCGGGTGCACATGGTGGAAGTTGGGGTTGTCCATGCTGAGCTTTGGCTCCCAGCCCTGCTCCTTTGCGCGCTTCACGCCTTTCTCGAAATAGCCCTCCATGAGGATGTCCGCAACCTCCGCTGCTGTGGCTGAGCTGGCTGGCTTAACATACTTGCTGTCCTTGGTCTGCGTGCAGGCGACACAGGGAGCAGAAGGGCAGCATTACTCAGCCAAGGGTTGGCAGCAGCACAACACCTAAACCCTCATGTGAGCCGCAAGGGCCAGCTCTACTACATCACCCTGCAGGACGGCAAAGAAAAGCAGATCACCTGCAGTATGGAGGTACACAAGGTAGCAGTGGGGTGTACCTGTGAGGAGGGACATGTACGTTACTGCACGCCAAACAGCATCAGAGCCGAGCGCAACTTGCTGTGCCAGTTCTGTCACCATGCTGAGCAAGCATGGAAGTTGGCAAGGAGGCACAAGGTGGTGGAGTCAGAAAAGGCAGGCATGAAGGCCCTGAAAGATGTGGGTCTTGATGTGAGGGTGGCGTGTGAGGTGGCGCTGCCATTTTGGAAGGGGAGGGTTGACTTCTACGACATACCCAGCAAAACAGTCATCCAAGCAGATGGTAGGAGTCATCGTGTGCAGATGCACAACATGCATGCACGGCAGCAGCTGAAGCTTGACCTGCGCTGCTGCCGCAAGGCGTGGAAGCATGGGGTCAGGCTACTGCGGTTGTACCACCCCCCCGGCAGCAGGCAACAGCATGTGGGGTCAGGCTATGCTGGCTGCCACCAGGTTGCAGGCTGCTAAGTTTGTCACGCTGAGCAGCGAGTACGCAGACATAGTAGTTGATGCAGCACAGCAGCAGACATGCTGTGAGTGGCTTACTGCTGTGCTGACAGGGGCGGAGTACAGGTATGACGCAGCGGTGCAGTGCCACATCTGGCTTACCCGGTAACAACCCGTGCCCTTCTTCTTCTCGATGTCGCCCACCGCCTCGATCCTCGCCAGCTCAAAGTCCTTGCGACGCTCCATATGCTCGCGCATGCCTGGGTTGTGGCGGCCCATGGTGTCGATATCTGTTGTGCCGGTCAGGAACTCAACATACACACACCCCAGGCGGGCATTCAGTATCAGCGCAAAGTCAATCCTCCTAGCGCCATGCAGCTCAAACATGGGGTTCTCCTCAGGGGGCTGGCCTGCAAGCTTGCGCCTATCATACCACACCTTCAGCTTCCCAGCCAGATCCATGTTGAACCAAATGCGGCACTCATCATACCAGAACACCCGCTTCAGGAAATCAGGATCCTCCTCTATGAACTTCAGCATCATCCCGCAGTATTGCAGCCGGGCCTCCATCACATCAACAGACAGTGGCAGCTTCATCGGCAGCACACCATACTTCAGCCAAGGCGCAACATCATGCAGCCTGCGCTCAACATACTCAGGCTTCAAGCCCTTGTCAGTGGTCAGTGCACGCAGGCGCGCCGACATCTGCAGGGCGTCAGACAGGCTGGTGAACTGCTTCAACTCCTCATACTCATGACTGACCCCCTCCTCAGTCACAACCTGCTGCTGCATGTACCCCTCCGCTACTATGTCAGCGCACTTAACAGCATCATCGTCTGACAGCAGCTTCGGCCTCCCGTGCCCCACAGCATCGTGCAAGGTATGGCTCACTTCAAGCTTGCTGACACTCAACTGAATGAAGCTGCGCGTATCGCTGATCGTGTGCTCTGGATGCTGCGCATTCCACTGCTCCTGAAAGGCATCCATGGCATCTGAGATGACGCCGTCTGCCTTGTAGTAACACTTGACCGCACACACCCTTGCATCCCTGTGTACCTCGTCATTGGTCTTCATACCAGTGCTGGCTGGCGAGACCTGCAGAACAGCACAGAAGAGCAAGGAAGGATCGGGCAGTGCAGCACAACAACATGAGGCAAGGCGCATCCAGTGCACACAACCCTGACTCAAACCCTGGGTTTGACTTTGTAACGTTAGTCCCTTCACTGCCCGGAGTAGGGAACTCAAGTGCCAGCTGGGGTCCGCTGCTGTCTCCAAACTTTCAGGAACCAAACATGATTCTTTCGAAATGAGGTTTGGCGTGCAAGAGCTCCACTGTAAGAAGTAACAGTTGAGTGGGTTCCGCACGACCCGCTGCTGCTGCCTGGGGCGCTGAGAGGGCCTGGGAGCCGGTGTAAATGGGTCTTCCGAAGTGTATCAAAGCTTAGGAGGTGTTTTGCGGGGCTGCTGTGGGGTGTGCCGTGAGCGGGTCTGGTGGGTGGTTGTTACAAGGGGCCGTGCCCTGCAGCTGCCTTGTTGCTGTGCAGCGAGGTGCCTTCTCATAGCCAAAGTTCACCCCTGCGCCTCGCATTCACAGAGACTCACAGCGTACAGCCAGCTACTGCACGTGGTGGTTTGAGCAGTACTGATCCAGCAGACAGCACAGCAACTCCAGCGGACTCTGGCTTGCCCACATCCACGCTCAGGTTACAGGATGTCCTGTACAAGGCAAGTTGGCAGGGCAGGTGCCTGGCAGCAGTGAGGTCTTTCTGGGTGTAACAGCACAGCAGCTGCTCAGGGACAAGCCCCAGCTGGTCACACTGTGGGTGCTGTTGCTGCCTGCACACTTGCATTTAGGGATGCCGGCATGCTCAGTGAAACAATAGATTTCTGGCACATACAGTACCAGTAGAGAGGGTTCCACGGGGGAGTGAAGTGAAATAACAGTCATGGGGTGGGGTGCTGCTGCCTGCATAGTCCAGTCCTGCTGCTGGGGCAACAGGCAGCTCCTGACAAATGCTGCACTCACCTTGAACGCGTTTCAATATGGATGCTGCATGCTGCCAGGACCAAGTGACACAGTCGTTGCTGCCGCTGTTTGCCAGCCTGGCATGGAGCAGCAGCAAGCACAGAGCAGCATGTGTGTCAGTTGCTATCTTGTTGATTAGGAATGTTTAGTTTTGCATAGATCAGACCAAATCAGAGGGGTGTGTGCACACAGTCTGGGTGGGTGATCACCATCCCAAATGCAGGCACTGCTGTTGTCACCATGAGCAGCAGTGCAGGAAGAGTCGCACGTCATGCAACCCGCTTAATTGTGAAAGTACGGATCGGCATGTTCAGTTCACCCAGGAGCGCGCTTACCGAATGATTTTGGCGTGCCCACGGTGGTGTTGATGACAGAGCAGGGGTGTATCCAAGAAGCAATCGTAAGAGCTGCCCGGTGTGCACACAAAAGAACACGTTTTTGGCTGCATCCCCAACGCGCCGAATAGCCAGCGCGCGCTGTGCATGAGGCACAGTCATCCTGCTTACGTGGATCATCGTTTCAAACCACCTGCCAATTTGACAATAGTTTGCAGTGCAGTCCTGCTGTACAGGCCTTGTTGCTAGTGTTTATGTCTGTCTCATTTGTTGCTGGACATGCACAACTTTAAGTAGGTGGTGAGGCAGCTGGAGATGCTGTGCTGAATGCAACACCTTCAAGGCCAGGTGCAAAGCTGTCCATGCAGCAAGCAAAGCAAGCATCACTCCACAACAAAATTCCAACAAAGCGCGCGAGATGTTGCAAGGCAGCAATTGGCAGACCCCTATTGGAGAATGCACACTAGCCTGCAGAAGCAGGGGTTGTACTGCCGAGCGGTACAAGACATGCCTGCGCATTCGGCCCTGCCGCGCAACTTCAGGCAGCAAGGCTGACATAATATACACGTAATATACAACACACAAGCAAGATGTACATAACCAGCCACATCTGCTGGCCTACTCTACTGCCTACTGACAGTGTGGTCCCACCCACCCCCCCATGCATTCCTAAACCCTACGCAGTGCACAGGGCCCACCCAGAGAGACAGAGGCTGCGCACGCGCTGCCAGCACCACCAGGACACAGGTGCACCACCACAGCAAGACAAGGGCCCCTGCAAGGGGCCAGCAGCTGCATTGCAAAACATGGCAGGTGAGGGACCTGCAGCAGTAGCAGCCAAGGCCTTCAGCGGAAGCGCTTGGGTGGCCTGCCTCCCTCAACACCCTGATAACTGTGGCCATTAATGGTCACATCCTCCGTGGTTGGTGCTGCCACAACCTGGTAGCACTCCTTCAGCTGCTTCAGGCCACTCTCCACCTGCTGTGGGGTGATAGCTAGACAACGTGACAGCACCATATCCCGCAACAGCTTCACGTCCCCCTCAACAGCGACGTGCCAACCCTGCTTGTAAATATCAACCACCGTACCCTGCTTGACGTTAGCAAAGGGGTGCTCCACAATCTGATGCAGGTCAGGGCTGTACTTAGGCAGTTCTAACAGGTGCTCGTAACCTGTCTCATCGTCAACAAGGTTGCACAGATGCGGGTGCACATGGTGGAAGTTGGGGTTGTCCATGCTGAGCTTTGGCTCCCAGCCCTGCTCCTTTGCGCGCTTCACGCCTTTCTCGAAATAGCCCTCCATGAGGATGTCCGCAACCTCCGCTGCTGTGGCTGAGCTGGCTGGCTTAACATACTTGCTGTCCTTGGTCTGCGTGCAGGCGACACAGGGAGCAGAAGGGCAGCATTACTCAGCCAAGGGTTGGCAGCAGCACAACACCTAAACCCTCATGTGAGCCGCAAGGGCCAGCTCTACTACATCACCCTGCAGGACGGCAAAGAAAAGCAGATCACCTGCAGTATGGAGGTACACAAGGTAGCAGTGGGGTGTACCTGTGAGGAGGGACATGTACGTTACTGCACGCCAAACAGCATCAGAGCCGAGCGCAACTTGCTGTGCCAGTTCTGTCACCATGCTGAGCAAGCATGGAAGTTGGCAAGGAGGCACAAGGTGGTGGAGTCAGAAAAGGCAGGCATGAAGGCCCTGAAAGATGTGGGTCTTGATGTGAGGGTGGCGTGTGAGGTGGCGCTGCCATTTTGGAAGGGGAGGGTTGACTTCTACGACATACCCAGCAAAACAGTCATCCAAGCAGATGGTAGGAGTCATCGTGTGCAGATGCACAACATGCATGCACGGCAGCAGCTGAAGCTTGACCTGCGCTGCTGCCGCAAGGCGTGGAAGCATGGGGTCAGGCTACTGCGGTTGTACCACCCCCCCGGCAGCAGGCAACAGCATGTGGGGTCAGGCTATGCTGGCTGCCACCAGGTTGCAGGCTGCTAAGTTTGTCACGCTGAGCAGCGAGTACGCAGACATAGTAGTTGATGCAGCACAGCAGCAGACATGCTGTGAGTGGCTTACTGCTGTGCTGACAGGGGCGGAGTACAGGTATGACGCAGCGGTGCAGTGCCACATCTGGCTTACCCGGTAACAACCCGTGCCCTTCTTCTTCTCGATGTCGCCCACCGCCTCGATCCTCGCCAGCTCAAAGTCCTTGCGACGCTCCATATGCTCGCGCATGCCTGGGTTGTGGCGGCCCATGGTGTCGATATCTGTTGTGCCGGTCAGGAACTCAACATACACACACCCCAGGCGGGCATTCAGTATCAGCGCAAAGTCAATCCTCCTAGCGCCATGCAGCTCAAACATGGGGTTCTCCTCAGGGGGCTGGCCTGCAAGCTTGCGCCTATCATACCACACCTTCAGCTTCCCAGCCAGATCCATGTTGAACCAAATGCGGCACTCATCATACCAGAACACCCGCTTCAGGAAATCAGGATCCTCCTCTATGAACTTCAGCATCATCCCGCAGTATTGCAGCCGGGCCTCCATCACATCAACAGACAGTGGCAGCTTCATCGGCAGCACACCATACTTCAGCCAAGGCGCAACATCATGCAGCCTGCGCTCAACATACTCAGGCTTCAAGCCCTTGTCAGTGGTCAGTGCACGCAGGCGCGCCGACATCTGCAGGGCGTCAGACAGGCTGGTGAACTGCTTCAACTCCTCATACTCATGACTGACCCCCTCCTCAGTCACAACCTGCTGCTGCATGTACCCCTCCGCTACTATGTCAGCGCACTTAACAGCATCATCGTCTGACAGCAGCTTCGGCCTCCCGTGCCCCACAGCATCGTGCAAGGTATGGCTCACTTCAAGCTTGCTGACACTCAACTGAATGAAGCTGCGCGTATCGCTGATCGTGTGCTCTGGATGCTGCGCATTCCACTGCTCCTGAAAGGCATCCATGGCATCTGAGATGACGCCGTCTGCCTTGTAGTAACACTTGACCGCACACACCCTTGCATCCCTGTGTACCTCGTCATTGGTCTTCATACCAGTGCTGGCTGGCGAGACCTGCAGAACAGCACAGAAGAGCAAGGAAGGATCGGGCAGTGCAGCACAACAACATGAGGCAAGGCGCATCCAGTGCACACAACCCTGACTCAAACCCTGGGTTTGACTTTGTAACGTTAGTCCCTTCACTGCCCGGAGTAGGGAACTCAAGTGCCAGCTGGGGTCCGCTGCTGTCTCCAAACTTTCAGGAACCAAACATGATTCTTTCGAAATGAGGTTTGGCGTGCAAGAGCTCCACTGTAAGAAGTAACAGTTGAGTGGGTTCCGCACGACCCGCTGCTGCTGCCTGGGGCGCTGAGAGGGCCTGGGAGCCGGTGTAAATGGGTCTTCCGAAGTGTATCAAAGCTTAGGAGGTGTTTTGCGGGGCTGCTGTGGGGTGTGCCGTGAGCGGGTCTGGTGGGTGGTTGTTACAAGGGGCCGTGCCCTGCAGCTGCCTTGTTGCTGTGCAGCGAGGTGCCTTCTCATAGCCAAAGTTCACCCCTGCGCCTCGCATTCACAGAGACTCACAGCGTACAGCCAGCTACTGCACGTGGTGGTTTGAGCAGTACTGATCCAGCAGACAGCACAGCAACTCCAGCGGACTCTGGCTTGCCCACATCCACGCTCAGGTTACAGGATGTCCTGTACAAGGCAAGTTGGCAGGGCAGGTGCCTGGCAGCAGTGAGGTCTTTCTGGGTGTAACAGCACAGCAGCTGCTCAGGGACAAGCCCCAGCTGGTCACACTGTGGGTGCTGTTGCTGCCTGCACACTTGCATTTAGGGATGCCGGCATGCTCAGTGAAACAATAGATTTCTGGCACATACAGTACCAGTAGAGAGGGTTCCACGGGGGAGTGAAGTGAAATAACAGTCATGGGGTGGGGTGCTGCTGCCTGCATAGTCCAGTCCTGCTGCTGGGGCAACAGGCAGCTCCTGACAAATGCTGCACTCACCTTGAACGCGTTTCAATATGGATGCTGCATGCTGCCAGGACCAAGTGACACAGTCGTTGCTGCCGCTGTTTGCCAGCCTGGCATGGAGCAGCAGCAAGCACAGAGCAGCATGTGTGTCAGTTGCTATCTTGTTGATTAGGAATGTTTAGTTTTGCATAGATCAGACCAAATCAGAGGGGTGTGTGCACACAGTCTGGGTGGGTGATCACCATCCCAAATGCAGGCACTGCTGTTGTCACCATGAGCAGCAGTGCAGGAAGAGTCGCACGTCATGCAACCCGCTTAATTGTGAAAGTACGGATCGGCATGTTCAGTTCACCCAGGAGCGCGCTTACCGAATGATTTTGGCGTGCCCACGGTGGTGTTGATGACAGAGCAGGGGTGTATCCAAGAAGCAATCGTAAGAGCTGCCCGGTGTGCACACAAAAGAACACGTTTTTGGCTGCATCCCCAACGCGCCGAATAGCCAGCGCGCGCTGTGCATGAGGCACAGTCATCCTGCTTACGTGGATCATCGTTTCAAACCACCTGCCAATTTGACAATAGTTTGCAGTGCAGTCCTGCTGTACAGGCCTTGTTGCTAGTGTTTATGTCTGTCTCATTTGTTGCTGGACATGCACAACTTTAAGTAGGTGGTGAGGCAGCTGGAGATGCTGTGCTGAATGCAACACCTTCAAGGCCAGGTGCAAAGCTGTCCATGCAGCAAGCAAAGCAAGCATCACTCCACAACAAAATTCCAACAAAGCGCGCGAGATGTTGCAAGGCAGCAATTGGCAGACCCCTATTGGAGAATGCACACTAGCCTGCAGAAGCAGGGGTTGTACTGCCGAGCGGTACAAGACATGCCTGCGCATTCGGCCCTGCCGCGCAACTTCAGGCAGCAAGGCTGACATAATATACACGTAATATACAACACACAAGCAAGATGTACATAACCAGCCACATCTGCTGGCCTACTCTACTGCCTACTGACAGTGTGGTCCCACCCACCCCCCCATGCATTCCTAAACCCTACGCAGTGCACAGGGCCCACCCAGAGAGACAGAGGCTGCGCACGCGCTGCCAGCACCACCAGGACACAGGTGCACCACCACAGCAAGACAAGGGCCCCTGCAAGGGGCCAGCAGCTGCATTGCAAAACATGGCAGGTGAGGGACCTGCAGCAGTAGCAGCCAAGGCCTTCAGCGGAAGCGCTTGGGTGGCCTGCCTCCCTCAACACCCTGATAACTGTGGCCATTAATGGTCACATCCTCCGTGGTTGGTGCTGCCACAACCTGGTAGCACTCCTTCAGCTGCTTCAGGCCACTCTCCACCTGCTGTGGGGTGATAGCTAGACAACGTGACAGCACCATATCCCGCAACAGCTTCACGTCCCCCTCAACAGCGACGTGCCAACCCTGCTTGTAAATATCAACCACCGTACCCTGCTTGACGTTAGCAAAGGGGTGCTCCACAATCTGATGCAGGTCAGGGCTGTACTTAGGCAGTTCTAACAGGTGCTCGTAACCTGTCTCATCGTCAACAAGGTTGCACAGATGCGGGTGCACATGGTGGAAGTTGGGGTTGTCCATGCTGAGCTTTGGCTCCCAGCCCTGCTCCTTTGCGCGCTTCACGCCTTTCTCGAAATAGCCCTCCATGAGGATGTCCGCAACCTCCGCTGCTGTGGCTGAGCTGGCTGGCTTAACATACTTGCTGTCCTTGGTCTGCGTGCAGGCGACACAGGGAGCAGAAGGGCAGCATTACTCAGCCAAGGGTTGGCAGCAGCACAACACCTAAACCCTCATGTGAGCCGCAAGGGCCAGCTCTACTACATCACCCTGCAGGACGGCAAAGAAAAGCAGATCACCTGCAGTATGGAGGTACACAAGGTAGCAGTGGGGTGTACCTGTGAGGAGGGACATGTACGTTACTGCACGCCAAACAGCATCAGAGCCGAGCGCAACTTGCTGTGCCAGTTCTGTCACCATGCTGAGCAAGCATGGAAGTTGGCAAGGAGGCACAAGGTGGTGGAGTCAGAAAAGGCAGGCATGAAGGCCCTGAAAGATGTGGGTCTTGATGTGAGGGTGGCGTGTGAGGTGGCGCTGCCATTTTGGAAGGGGAGGGTTGACTTCTACGACATACCCAGCAAAACAGTCATCCAAGCAGATGGTAGGAGTCATCGTGTGCAGATGCACAACATGCATGCACGGCAGCAGCTGAAGCTTGACCTGCGCTGCTGCCGCAAGGCGTGGAAGCATGGGGTCAGGCTACTGCGGTTGTACCACCCCCCCGGCAGCAGGCAACAGCATGTGGGGTCAGGCTATGCTGGCTGCCACCAGGTTGCAGGCTGCTAAGTTTGTCACGCTGAGCAGCGAGTACGCAGACATAGTAGTTGATGCAGCACAGCAGCAGACATGCTGTGAGTGGCTTACTGCTGTGCTGACAGGGGCGGAGTACAGGTATGACGCAGCGGTGCAGTGCCACATCTGGCTTACCCGGTAACAACCCGTGCCCTTCTTCTTCTCGATGTCGCCCACCGCCTCGATCCTCGCCAGCTCAAAGTCCTTGCGACGCTCCATATGCTCGCGCATGCCTGGGTTGTGGCGGCCCATGGTGTCGATATCTGTTGTGCCGGTCAGGAACTCAACATACACACACCCCAGGCGGGCATTCAGTATCAGCGCAAAGTCAATCCTCCTAGCGCCATGCAGCTCAAACATGGGGTTCTCCTCAGGGGGCTGGCCTGCAAGCTTGCGCCTATCATACCACACCTTCAGCTTCCCAGCCAGATCCATGTTGAACCAAATGCGGCACTCATCATACCAGAACACCCGCTTCAGGAAATCAGGATCCTCCTCTATGAACTTCAGCATCATCCCGCAGTATTGCAGCCGGGCCTCCATCACATCAACAGACAGTGGCAGCTTCATCGGCAGCACACCATACTTCAGCCAAGGCGCAACATCATGCAGCCTGCGCTCAACATACTCAGGCTTCAAGCCCTTGTCAGTGGTCAGTGCACGCAGGCGCGCCGACATCTGCAGGGCGTCAGACAGGCTGGTGAACTGCTTCAACTCCTCATACTCATGACTGACCCCCTCCTCAGTCACAACCTGCTGCTGCATGTACCCCTCCGCTACTATGTCAGCGCACTTAACAGCATCATCGTCTGACAGCAGCTTCGGCCTCCCGTGCCCCACAGCATCGTGCAAGGTATGGCTCACTTCAAGCTTGCTGACACTCAACTGAATGAAGCTGCGCGTATCGCTGATCGTGTGCTCTGGATGCTGCGCATTCCACTGCTCCTGAAAGGCATCCATGGCATCTGAGATGACGCCGTCTGCCTTGTAGTAACACTTGACCGCACACACCCTTGCATCCCTGTGTACCTCGTCATTGGTCTTCATACCAGTGCTGGCTGGCGAGACCTGCAGAACAGCACAGAAGAGCAAGGAAGGATCGGGCAGTGCAGCACAACAACATGAGGCAAGGCGCATCCAGTGCACACAACCCTGACTCAAACCCTGGGTTTGACTTTGTAACGTTAGTCCCTTCACTGCCCGGAGTAGGGAACTCAAGTGCCAGCTGGGGTCCGCTGCTGTCTCCAAACTTTCAGGAACCAAACATGATTCTTTCGAAATGAGGTTTGGCGTGCAAGAGCTCCACTGTAAGAAGTAACAGTTGAGTGGGTTCCGCACGACCCGCTGCTGCTGCCTGGGGCGCTGAGAGGGCCTGGGAGCCGGTGTAAATGGGTCTTCCGAAGTGTATCAAAGCTTAGGAGGTGTTTTGCGGGGCTGCTGTGGGGTGTGCCGTGAGCGGGTCTGGTGGGTGGTTGTTACAAGGGGCCGTGCCCTGCAGCTGCCTTGTTGCTGTGCAGCGAGGTGCCTTCTCATAGCCAAAGTTCACCCCTGCGCCTCGCATTCACAGAGACTCACAGCGTACAGCCAGCTACTGCACGTGGTGGTTTGAGCAGTACTGATCCAGCAGACAGCACAGCAACTCCAGCGGACTCTGGCTTGCCCACATCCACGCTCAGGTTACAGGATGTCCTGTACAAGGCAAGTTGGCAGGGCAGGTGCCTGGCAGCAGTGAGGTCTTTCTGGGTGTAACAGCACAGCAGCTGCTCAGGGACAAGCCCCAGCTGGTCACACTGTGGGTGCTGTTGCTGCCTGCACACTTGCATTTAGGGATGCCGGCATGCTCAGTGAAACAATAGATTTCTGGCACATACAGTACCAGTAGAGAGGGTTCCACGGGGGAGTGAATGGAAGGCCACCAGCCTTGATAACATGGCACCTCGTCATGATCTGGCCAATTAGTGCAAAAAACAAATGCGTAAGCTGATCACCTGGCCTTGTCGTGGTGTTGCAGGCAGTGATGTCTCTCTTTTGCCACACATGACTCAGTGACTGTCACATGCACACGCCACTTCAGACTCCGAACAGGCAGGCCCCTGTACCGTAATCTCGACATAGTGTTTTTTACTTGCACTCCGCTGTTGCCTTGACAAACGGGAGAGAGCTGTATGTTCGGACAGGTTGGCAGGTCTGATGTCAGCAAGCCTTCATGAGCTCTATTCATGAGCTTGCTCTTACGACTTGGTATAAGTCTCTCAACATGATGAGGGGGTTGAAGGAGCTCCTTCAGGTGTGCCTGCTGGCTCCTCCAAGGGCAGTTCAACTTCACAACCCCTTTGCTGAGCTTGGGCAGTGGTGTCCGTCTGATGTACTGTAGTGGGTGCAGCAAGGGGCTTGACAGCGGGTGTCAGGTTAATAACGTCCTCACTCCAAATGCTGCAGGGCACGTCCAGTTTGAGTGATGACCCGGTGTGGCTGTTGGGGCTGTGGTATGGCGTTCAGGATGCTGACAGTGTCAAGAGCAGCATGACACCAGAGGTAACTGCGATCACCTGCAGGACAGCCTCAGTCTGGCCAAGAAACACCGCATTGTTTTGAACGTCAACAGGGCCCTCTGACACTCCTCTCTCCCACCACCTGCGAACAGTTCTGTATGCATGCATCTACTCAACCCTCAGCACAGGGTAGCAATGCACAGTAGCTTGTGGACCCCATCCGTTGTGCTTGTGCAAAGGAGAGCACCCTTGCTGATCAGGATTGGGTTTGTTGTTCCCTTTGCTTCCCTGCAGTTGCATCAGTTGCTGCTGGATGACCTGCACAGCAGGTTCTGGTTCACCTACCGCAGGGATTTTCCACCCCTGAGTGAGTTGCATCACCAGCACCCGATACTGCTTGTCACTGTCCTGCAGGCGGCACTTGCTGCATGTATGTTGTAGCTAGTGTGCACTCGGTTCGGTTGCAGTGGGCTGCTGATGTTGTAAGCAATGCAGGACAGCAGGCGTGACCGTATGCTGCCACTGAAAGCTGTGATGATGTTTTGTTGCAGGTGGCAGCAGCCTTACCAGTGATGTTGGCTGGGGCTGTACACTGCGCAGCGGCCAGATGCTCATGGCAGAGGTGGGCATTGGTGGTGCCAGTCAACAGTCACTGTCACTGCGTTGATGGATTGATACGGGCTGGTGCAACCATCGGGTGTGCAAACCCACGTGACAGCAGCAATCCACTATATCCCCTGTGTGAATCCAGCAGGCGCACAGACTGTCCAGCAGCGGGTATGCCGCGTGTGTCTGGTACCCAACCCAGGCTATTTTGAAATGTGCAGCCTCGTCCCCGTGCTAACTGCCATCCTTCCTGCTTTCCTGTACGCGCCCTGGGCGCCTTCTGCCTGCCTAGGCCATCGCTCGCTGCTGGTGGGGGCGCAGTGTCAGGTTTGCAACTGAAGACCTGCAGGAGGCCAGCACAGCTGCTCAGCACGCTGCAGCCACATTACAGCAGCAGCAGCATGGGGAGCAGCAGCCTGGCAAGAAGAATCAACCACAGCAGCAGCAGCAACTGCAGCATGTAGAGGCAACAGCAGTGCCTTGCAGGAACAGCAGCAAGGGCGGTGGCAGGCCTGAGCAGCAGGCGCTGCTGCAGCTGTTTGTCGACCTGCCTGGCCCGCAGGCGCCATTCTCACTACACAACCTGTGCAACGCAGGCGCACCGCAAGGGTGAGGCCACACTAATTAGCATAGAAAGCCATCTGGGGAAGTTACTGAGCCAGCCGCCAGCAGCAGCAGCACAGTCATGTCACTTTGCACTGCTAGGAGGTGCCTGTGTGGTGTGGAACATAGCTATGCCAAGCACATATGTTGGCTTGTTGATGTAGCCCTGAGTTCTTGTTCCCGCCTGAGTTCTTGTTCCCGCAGGGTTGTAGCAGGACAGTGGTTGGGCCCATGGGTCCTCTGCAAAGCGCTTGCAGCGGCGGCAGCAGCAGCCACATCCAACAGCACCCTGCAGCAGCAGCGGCAGGGGGGTCTTGGCCTGTGTGTGCATGTGGCCTGTGACCCAGGAGGAGGGGCACCAGAGCTGCATCCTGCCCAGCTGCAGCAGCTGCTGCCCAGCAGCTGCAACAGCAGTGCAGCTGGAGCTGCTGCCCAACCGGGAGCGCAGCAGCCTGGAGTGCAGCAGCAGCAGCAGTGCGGTTTGCTGCTGCTTGTACCACTGACACTTGGTGTGGGAAAGGTGGGTTTGGATCAGCCGTGCGTTTACTGTTGATGGTGCAGAGTTCTCCTGCTTTGCTTGACCGCGTTCCACATGCGCTGCCATGCATGTGCAAGTCATGGCCAGTTTTGTTGCTTGCAACTTCATCGGGTCAGGCGACTTTGCTGTACAGTCCTGCACCTGGCTTTCTATACAAGGCAATTCCGGCCCCCCTTCACCTGTAATGTGCAGCACCATAGCCTTTTCGTCCAGGCTGCTGCTGCGACTGTCTGTGAACATGACAGCCATAAAAATGCAACAATTGCGTTATCAGCCGCAGTACCTGGCAGAACCATGGCTTTGGCTGTGTGTTGCTGTGTGTGGGGTGCAGATCAATGAGCGGTACCTGCCCCAGCTGTCCACTGTTCTCAGCTTCCCCCAGTCGGTGGGCATTGTTGGTGGCCGGCCAGGCGCCTCCCTCTACTTTGTGGGTGTGCAGGGCGGGTCTGTGCTGTACCTGGACCCACATGAAGTGCAGGAGGTGAGGTGACACCAGTGGGTGCATTGAACAACTGAGCAGAACAACCACCTTGATGCTGTGAAAAGCATGCAGTCATTGACGTCAACAGGATGCCGACTATTATGCTGGGAGGCTGTAGGAGGCTCACTCAGAGGCTTGTTGTCATCATGCCATGTCATCATGATGATCACAGGGGCTGTCGGCGGAGCTGTTCACTCGGCAGTACGGCTGTAGTGGCTGCCTGTCATGTGGCTCGTGAAGCTTGTTGGGTATGCAAGTGCATGCACTGCTTGAAGTCCAACATGCACCCAGACTGTGGCTGTGATGCTATGCATCATCCCTCTTATCAGCACTATCCAGACACCTGTGGGTTGTGTGTGCTGCTGCCGTGTGTGTCGTGCCCCAGATGCCGGTGCTGCCGCGTGACTTAGGCAGCTTCCACTGCAGCTTACCGCGGCTGATGCCCCTTGCAGCGATCGACCCATCTCTTGCGATTGGGTTCTTCTGTGCTGACACAGGTGGGTGGGTGGTTGGGCCGAGCTGCAGGACAGCCCGGATGTGCTTCAGCGTGGGCTGACACATTTGGTTCACGGGGTAGTTGGGGGTGGGGTGGGGGTCTGTCAACCCCTGTGCAGGCCGTGACGATATCATATATGTATATAGAGCAGCTGCTTTAGTTGTGACGGTTGCGGTGATTAGTATGGGGGCTGGGCGAGTCAGGCATGCAAGCCTGTCGGGGTGCATGCAGGCGCCTAAGGGTCAGAGAGGCAGGCGCTGCGGGTGAGCTGCTGAATGGGACAACTTGCGCTGCCGATTCACCCTTGCCTGGCCTGCCCTGGTCTGCCTGGCCCTGCCTCATCCTTGCTTGGCACACCCCTGCCCCAGCCCGCCCTGTTCAATGCTCTCCTGATTTGGCCCCTCCTGCCCTGCAATGCTTTACCCTGTCTTACCTTTAGCTTTACCTACTCTACCCGTCTGGCCCTGTTCCTGCTTGCCCTGTCCCAACCCTGCTTGCCTTGTCCTGTCCTGTCCAGGTGAGCTGGATGATCTGTTGAGCAGGCTGCAGGAGCTGGCGTCCACAGCAGGGGGTGCTATCCTTTGGGCTAAATTCTGTCCTATCCCCCCCCCCCACCACCACCACCACTCCTCCCGTCATGCCCTGCCTTGCTTTGTCCTGTCCAGATGAGCTGGATGATCTGTTGAGCAGGCTGCAGGAGCTGGCGTCCACAGCAGGGTGTGCCCCTCTCATGACGGTGCAGCAGCCGGGCAGGACATCCCCAGCCTCTGACGCTGCAGCTGGTGGGGGCAGTGCCAGTGCTGATGTGGCTGAAGGGGGCAAGGCAGATGATTGGGAGCTTGTGTAGAAGAATGTATGCTGAGTCGTCGCAAGCCACAAGCGACAAGCCAACCAGCATGTGCAGTTGCCTTGGTCTTAGTGTATGTGAGGGTAGCGCGCTGAGCGTGTATGAAAATGGTGGTTGAGAGGAGCACAGCTGTAGCGTTGTGCAGTGTACAACAGTGTATGGATGTCTCTGTTGGTGTCGCCAGAGGGGTGTGTGTTGATTTGCCATGGGGGCGATTAGCGAGCGGGGAGCTGTGTTGGTTCAATGTGTATGCGTCTGTACACCCCCCCCCCCTCCCTGGGACTGATGATTGAGTCTGTTGAGACAGCGGCATTGCGGCAGGACAACAAGAGTAGACCCCTACACGCCAGGACCAGGTGGTGTCACATGTTTGAACAGTTGTGTGTGTGGTTCTGGGGGTGTTGTGATGGCCGAATGAGCATTATGGCCAAAGGACTTGTGCTGACTGTCGATTGACGTCAGCTTTGGAGGTGTGTTTGTGTTCCCCTGGCGTACTGGTGACAGGGCGGAGCAGTGTAGAATGCCATAGGATTGGCCTATGGGCCTCGTTAACTGCACAATTTTGCTGACCCAGCAGCTATCACGCTCAATTGCATGTAGCAGTCAGAACTGTTACATTGCAAAATGGGGCGGGGGCCCCGGGGCATGGTGATACAGGAGTGCTATGCAGTCCGTCGTTGTTCACAGGGAGTGTGTGTGCACGCATTGCAACTGCTGCGACCCCAGTGATACCATGATATACTCAACAAAAGCAGCAGCCTGAAACACCATGGCTGCCGCAGGCAACACTGCCCAAGCCGCAATCCACCAACAACAACAGTAATAGGCGGCTGTTGCGCTCGACCTGCAACTAGCCTGCAACCAGCCTGCCAGGACCTGGGTCTGGGCCAGACACAATGACTCACTGTACAATCAAACACCATCTATCACTGATGCTGAACCATTTTCTGATCTCGATTGCAGATCACCTGTGCCCGCCTGAGCTGTTGCCAGAATCTCCAGAATCATCATCTCCCTGTCGGTCTACTCAAGTGTCTGAGTTTGTCTGTCACCACGCATGTCAACAACGTCCAATATAGGCCAGCGACGCAATGTGGCTGAGTTTGCCTGGTGTTGGGAGCGGGTGCAGTCACAGCACCACCAACAGAGCCTGTCATACTGTGCCACTTGTTTACAGTGTACTTGAAGTCACAGGGACAGCTGGAGGTCATGCAAGCTGTCTCTATGGCCTGTGAGGTCTCGGTGTCAGTGTGCATCTATGGAAGGAATTGAATTTATGTTCAGGTTCTGCTGCAGCATGTCAGGCAGGTTGTGAATTGGATGCCAGCCTTGACAACGCTGGCTTGGGGCTGTCAAAGCCGTTTGATTAATCAAACTATTTGACCTCTGGTGCAGTAAGGGCCGCGGGGTCTTTGTCTACTGAAGTAACAACAGAAGCCCCATGCACCCCCCCAAAGTCAGCTGGGCCAGCCTGCCAAGCCTGCACAACGGCAGAGCCTATTCACACCATGGCAAAATACTGCTTCACAGCAATTATATCGAGACAGCCAAACCTGCCATCATGGCTATGCAGTGCTACTGGCAAGGCATCGTCAGCAGCAAGGCAACACTCTGCCTTGAGCAGGGCTTGAATCGCCCCAGCACACAAAATTAATGCTGCTGCACTTGCACCACGCATGCTAATAGTGACAACTGCGTCATGCCACATGTCTTTGCACGTGGTCTCAGCGTGGGTGAACATAACATACCAACAACTACTCCGCAGTGTGTACACCGCATCATCAACAAGGCATTCAGGAAAGGTATGGACCAACTGCAGGTGCCAAAGGCTGCTGCAGCACAGTCTTCACCCCCATGTTGACCTGAGCGACCAATAAGGGCATGTGCAGCTGCTGCAAAGCCAGGTAAGCTGGAAATGCCATGATCCTGAGACCTGCACAAGGCCGCACAGAAGGACACAGGAGCATGCAACCCTGCTAGCACTTTAGCAGACCCGCCGCAGCCGTCACCACAGGCGAGAGCAGTCAAGCGGCAACATCATGTTATCAACCAGCGATCCTATCACATAATCGCAACAGCTACAGCATCCTGCAACCAGCATCAGAATCAGGACACAACAAAGCCCACCAACAAGGCAAGCCCTGATTGTCCAGCCATGCCCCAGCCATCATTTGGCAATGCACAGCGACACATCAGTCTGTGAGCTGGGACTGTGAAGCAGCTTTGCTGAGGCTTACCTAAGCCATACACTGCAAGTGATAACAACCACTCACACAAAGCATCACAGCTGGACTTGAACCGCTCAAAATCATCAAAAACGCGAACCAATCCTCTCTCACAGCCAACCCTACCGGCCAAGCAAAGCATTCTCTCCTGCTAAGCAGTGCTTCTCCTCCACCCACATACAGAGAGTTGCTTGCAAACGACATCACTCACTCTGCAAGCACCAAAGCATGCCAACCACCCAAGGCAACACTCTGCACCCCCTGCAGCCCCTCCACCCTGCGCGGCCCAGCCGCCCCAAACCCAGCCCACTCCCAGTCAACCTGCCCCAGCCTCCTAGCAGCCTCAGCTAGCTGCATTAGCCCTGCTGTACCGCTGCCACCCCCCCCAACAGGCAGTACAAGCCCCGCTTGTACTGCCGCCTGAGCCTGTGCCTGGTCCAACAACCGCCCCCACAGCCACAGCTGACCATCCCCATCCACACACGCAGACGAATGCATCCCAGCAGCTAGCTGGACGATACCAGCAGAGGGTAAGGCCAGCAGCTGCTGAGGGGTTTCAGCAGGAGCACACCCTGCCTCAGCACCGGCCTGATCCATCCAGCGGCCGACAGCCCAAACCTGCTCACCATCTGACAGCAGGAGGTGCTGCTGGCCGGCAGCTATGTGCTTGACATGTACAGTATCAGGTAAGGCCACCTCACACCAACCTGCAGCATCTGCACCAGCTGAGGCGCTGCTGCTAGCTGTAGAATCGTCATTTACAGGAGTGCGATTTGCGCTGATGGCGCGGCTGGTACGACTGCAGGCACTGTTGCTGTTGGTGTACAGCTTGCCGAGCAGCAGCACCTTGCCAGCAGCTGTCAGCACTGCTGTGAAGGTTGAACCAGCTGCTACTGCCGTGGCGCCACCACGAGCAGCTATGGCATCTGAGATGGGTTGGGACACACGAGCCGCACTGGTCTGCCTGCAGCACACAACAGCAGTGAGGTAATGTCAACATGTGCCTGGTCTGGCATGATGCTGCAGGGAAGTCCTTGTTTGCGCCCGGAAGCAGCACACCAGTAAGCCTCGTATGATGATCTGTAGCCATGCCACCATGGTTGATTGAGAAGGGGGGGGGGGCGTAAAGGTGTACACACGAGCGCATCCTAGCAAATGACTGTGTGCACATCGTCAGTCGTAATGCAAGACCACCTGGCTCACTGCTTCCAGCACCCACCCACAGCAGCGTGCCCCCCCCCCCTTGGTACTTACCCTCGGGCTCAGTGAACTTGAGCTGGAAGGACAGCTTGTTCTCCTCTGCCTGCTGGCAGGCCACGCTCAGGTCCCTGTCAGGGTCCTCCTCCCATCCCCCTCCTCCAGCTGCTCCCCATCATCCACATACTCAACCTCCCCAGACCCGCTGCCGTACTCATCAGAGCCCAGCGGGCGCGCGTTCAGCCCTGCCAGCGGATGCTGCTCATCCTGCGGCCGCTGCCGCTGCTGCTGGCCCCCCGCCCCCAGGACCTCGTTAGCAGAGTCTGCCACGGAGCGCTGGTCAACCAGCTGCTGTGCCGCCATGAGGTCGAACGCTGCATCCATGCTAGCGTTCTGCTGCTGTGCCTCTGCCATGGCGGCAGCAGCTGCTGCTGCCGCTGCCTTGTCCTGCTGCTGCTCGGCCGCCACCTGGGCGGCCATCTCTGGGATGTTGATGAGCTGAGTGCTGTGGCTCTTGGGGGAGCAGTCGTCGTCAGCGCCATCTGCACTGTCACCAGAGCTGGAGGGGCTGCGGGTCTGCACGGAGCAGCAGTGTGGGTTGACAGAATGACAACAATATGTTGGAGATGTATATTCAGTCTCAATGGAGGGCCAGCGTCACTGAGCCTGCCGACTTAGTAGGGACAACACAACCATTGCTTTGCTCAAACATGCCACGTCCCAGAAGCAGCCCTGCAGGTGCATGCAGGACGTGCTGACTGGTGCTAGTTGGGACAGGTCGCTGGGGCGGGCAATGGCACCACAAAACAGGGATTGCCTCTGTGGCCTGCAGGGTCCCAGGCTGAAAAAATCCTGGCCACTGATAGTATGAAGCTATGATGTGCGAGTACTTCACTGAAAAGGCAGTCAGGTGGGGCCCTGAACCAGTAAAGTAGTGGAACCAGGGTAAAATCGAGACACTAGCCCTGCTCCTGGCATGAACAGCTCACCTGCACCTCCTCAGAGGGCCTGTCAGCCAATGTGGTGCCGCGCTCCACCTGCACCTTGCCAGTGCGGATGGACTCAAAGAACGGGTGCTTCAGCAGCTGGCGCGTGTCTGGCCTGCTGTCCGGGTCGTGCGCGATGCACTGGGTGATGAACTCCTGCAGCTCCTGGCTCTTCACCTTCTCCAGCCCAGCAGGCAGCACACCCTGTGCAAATATATACACAGATGCACACAGCACACAGCAAAGATAAGGCAAGAATTGCACAGCGGGCACAGAAGACCCTGTTGTGGCAGGTGAAGCGCACCAGAGAGACAGGGCCCAGATGGGCTGTTACAATCTGCACCTCTAGCTGGCATCACACCTGCAAGCAACGACCGCAACCATGCTCCCTGCTGGTCAGCTGTGCCCCTCAACTGCCCACCTGTGTGACCTTCTTGTATATCTGCGCTGCATTGCGGCACTCGCAGTAGGGGTACTCCATCGTGGCCAGCTCCAGCATGCACATCCCAAAGCTGTACACGTCCACCTTCTCATTGTACTTCTCCTCATACAGCTCAGGAGCCATGAACTGCACAGCAGCACAGCACATCATAAGCATGTCTTTTCACAACACTAGTGTGGTTGTTCAATAGAGGAAAAGAGGTAGGTATCTTGTCCCTTCTCTTGTTGCAGACGCCCTCCTCTCAATGGATGAACAGGCCAGCTGCTGCCCCGCAAACAACGGCAGCCTCTTCAAAAACAAGTTTTCACTGCGACAGCGCATACACTACGTGCACTTGGGCCACCCACTGGCTGTCGCCCTAGACTCCCAGCACCCTAGCTGCCATGGCCCCTCACCTCAGGCGTCCCCAGCACGCTCTGTGGTGTGGTCAGGCCCCTCCACAGCGTCGCCAGGCCCAGGTCACCGATCTTGATCACACCGCTGGTGCCGTTGACAAAAATGTTGTCGCACTTGAGGTCCCTGTGGATGATGGCGGGCTCGTGTGCATGCAGGTACACCAGGCCCTGCAGGATCTGCCAGGCCCACCGCTTCAGCACCTGCTCGTCAATGTGCTTGTGCTTCTTGCGGTACCTGCAATGCAGGCAGCCAGGAACCACATGCGCTTGCCGTCAGGAACTTGCACTAGCCCTGAAATGTTGATGCTGACGCACCAGACAGAGCTCCTGCAAGCCCAGCCCAGGCTCCAAGTCCTGCACACTGCCATGAGTCCATGACCTGCACGCGGCTGTCCAAAGCACGCCAGGTATTTTCTTATTATCAGCATGCGACTTGTCAATGCGGCAGCTGAAGTCTGCAGTGCTGCGCATGCGCTGTGCTGCCCCATCCCAAGTCCAAGACTGAGTCCAAGGTTGCTGACTCGCAGCTGCGGCAGGCACGAGTCGCAGCTGCCAACTGCCGTCTGACAGGGACACTCACTGCCGCAGCGTGCCGGATGTGAACAGCTCAGTGATGAAGTTGATGGTGAGGTTCTTCTGGTCCAGCCAGCTGTCAAAGAAGCTCATGATGTTCTTGTGCTTCAGCTGCTTGAGCACCCTGATCTCAGCAAACAGCCGCTCCCGCTCTGCTGGAGAGTTGGCAAGGTCGTTGACCTTGACCTGGTTCCAGGCCACCTCAATGCCCTCGGCCTCGTCAAAGGCCTTGAAGACGGTCTTGAATGCGCCCCGACCCAGGACAACATCATACTGCAGGGCAGTGACAAGACAAACACAGCCTGAACATCGATGCAGCCTGGCTAAGAATCCCCTGGGGCTGAGGCGCAGCCGCTGCTGAAGCCAGCTGTGGAGGCCACAGCTGCTGAACCAGCACTTACCCTGGTGTAACGCCGGGTAGGGTCAGACTCCACAGCCTTGGGCACATTGTCTGCATCACCCAGCTCCGGCTGCGGCCCTGGGTGTTCGGCGTTGCTGCTTGCTGTTGCTGCCACCCCACTGGCCTCTCCGTTTGCGGCTGCTTCTGCCATGTGTGCCAGAGCCAACAAGGCTGCACTGTGGGACAAGCCCCTACCGCCTCAAGCTGCGGGGTGCTCTGCTGGACAGCACTGCTGGGACAGCATCAGATGAACCGGGCTGAAGAGGCAGGAATCCTGACCAACTGGGGCGAGGCGTATCACTGTATGGACTGCCACATCAAAACTAGACTGTTGAAGGCGAGGCCCAGCGGGCCTGCCGTGCGCAACCACCACCACTGCAAGGAGGCAGACAGAGGAAACGTGACCCCAAGGAGGCGAGCGGACCCCCAAGCCAGAAGGCGAGTGATACACAAGAGCTAAATTGGATTGGTAGCGTGTGAGATTGGCCTGTAAGTTTGCCTGACCCTCTTCACAACGTCAGAGACGGATGCGAAAAACGCAATGGATTTGCAGACGGATACCAAACAAACTTCTGCGAGGATGAGACGTGCCTCCCAGTGAGACCAGCTTGGGCTTTTGGGGCTTTGAGTAAACTTGCAATTGGTGGTTTGAGCAAGCAAGTGATTGGAGCACGATCATCTCAGCCTCATTGCTTTTGTTTCATACTCAGTGTTCTGCAGAGGCAGCTTCATTGTCGGTTTGATTTGGGCGCTGGTTCTGCTGGCCTTCTTTTTATCGGACAGGTTCATCAGCACCAGCCATCATGCATGCATCGTCGTTCAGGCAGCTTTCGCAAAGGCCTGGGTGTGCTGCGCACCGCTCCCCATATTCTTCCACTTTCGTGGTGCCTAGACCAGCACCAGGTGGGAGGTGGTGCAGCAATGGCCTGCAGCCCGCCAAGGTGGCCGAAATGGACAGAGTCGCAGACATGGAGCCAGATACCGTTCCAGAGGTGGCTCGCAGCAACGGCAGCAGCTCCAACGGCAGCAGTCCCGCAGCTTCCAGTACAGTTTCAGTGGCAGCCCCAGCAGCAGCAGCAGCACCTGGGGCTCAGGTGAGCCAGGCAGCCCCCATGAGTGACGACAGGCCACAGGTTGCCCCAGCAGCAACAGCTGTGGGTCTTGTCGGCCAGGCAGCATCTGAAAGCGTGGACAGGCCATTCGTCCCTGTGATTGACTTCAACGTGCTGGCTGAGACCCTGCTGGGTGACCCAGAGGTTGTGCTGAAGGACAAGACGCTCATGGGTAAGTTCAAGGGTTTACGTTAGGCTCTGGAGCGAGGCGGGATGAATTCACAGGTGCTCTTTTACAGCCTGCATGGACAGGTGCCTCTGCATGACAAACTGCTTGACCACCGTCCCCTGCTGCACGAACATGGCCCCACATCGTATCTTGCATGGTAAAATCAAGCAAATTTGCATTCCAGCACCTTGCTTCTGGAAGTTGGTTGTGAGCTTGTCGAGGGAGGAGTCACGTCTGTTGCGGAGGCTCTGGTTGTGGGTGTGGTGGGATGCAAGCATACTCACTGGTTCCTTCCTGACTGCTGCTGGCGACCCTTCTTGCTGCTGCTGCTGGCAGGTGGTACGCTGGTGACCGATGGCGGCCCAGCACGCCTGTTCTCCCCCCTGGTGCCCAAGCCCCCTGGCGCCCCAGCAGCAGCGACCCTGCCGCTCATGTTTTACATGCCAGGTGTGTTGTTGCATCTGCCACGTGCCTGTGTACAGTAGTGCAGCGCGCTGCAACACAGCTTCCATGTGTATCCTCCTAGCTTTCAACCAGACGCAGCGCAACAAAAGAGTATCCCTGCTAGGTATCCCGAACAAGCGCCACAGCTGCCTCTGACCACCCCTGCACAACACGCCTGTGAACCACACGTCAAGGCTTATCAGTCCCAATGGGGACTCGAGCACAAATTGGGGAGTCAAGTGTGCTGGGGACACGGTCATCCGACACGTGTCCTGGTGCCCGCTTGCCCTGCTGTTTGCCAGGTATCGATGGCACAGGTTTGGCAGCCTACAGGCAGTTCCCGCGACTGACGCGCGCGTTTGACCTGCGCTGCCTTATCATCCCTCGCACGGACAGGAGCACCTTTGACGAGCTGACAGATTTTGTGGCGGTGAGGCAGAGGCTGCTGCTGAATGCTGCTGAACGCTGCACTGATGCACAAATTGCCTTCATCCTGGTGTAGCAGCTTCTCTGGTTGGCAGCTGACTGGTGTAGCAGCTTCTCTCTGGTTTGTAGCTGACAGGCTGGTGGCAGGGGTGAGCGGCAGTAGTGGCAAAACTGCCTCCCGCCTTGGTTTGGTTGTGTTCTGGTGTGTGGAGAAGAAACAACCCAGCATGCGCCCACCTTTGAGGATAGTATCCCCAGCTTGCATCGTGGCTATTGTATGCTGCTGCTTGTCTTGCCCTCCTACCAGGGTTTGATCAAGGCTGAGCTGGACAGCTGTGACGGCGGCCGCCCTGTGTACCTCATGGGCGAGTCCTTTGGTGGCCTGCTGGTCATGGCCCTGGCCATCAAGTTGGAGGCCTACATTGACAGGTGGGGCCTGCCAGCATGCTGCTGGGGCGCAGTGTTGACAAGGGGAGGGGTGCTGTCCTCGGAAACGATACCTGATTGTGACAAAACTGCCCTTACTGCTGTTCTGTACAACAATCGAAAGAGCGCATCATGCACTCATGTTGCCAAGGGAGGGGGGATTTTATCCGGTGCATGCGCTGCAGTGGTGTTGCAGAAGGCAGTCAAGCAGCCGTGGTGATGCGATGTGCAGTATTGCAGTGCTGTGGTGCGGTGCGTGCTTCGCCTTGCTGTCGCCCAGAGGCAGCCGATGCAAGCCTGGTGGTCATACAACACAGCACGGGCTTCATGGTCGTGCAGCACTGGGCTCCAGAGCAGTCTCTCACAGGAAAGTCGTTCGTTTCTGTGCTGTCTGCCTACCTGTCGGCCTGCAGGCTTGTGATTGTGAACCCTGCCAGCAGCTTTGCCAACAGCCCCTGGCCTCAGCTGGGCCCCCTCCTGGCGAATGCACCCACTGAGCTGTACAGGCTCCTGCCCTTTGCCCTGGCTCCCGTGATGGCCAACCCCCTGGCAATGGCCCTCAACGACGTGGATCAGAATGCTTCCCTGCCCCAGCAGGCTTCTGAGCTGCTGTATGTGAGTAGTTGCTTGGGATGTTTTGATGGCTGGGTGGGGTTGGTGGGTGCTGTTTGGCTGAGCTCCGTTGTGTGGCATGCATGTGAATCATTGCGTGCACAGTGATAGCTGACACCACACTGTGTGCTTCAGGCAAACAGTGCGGCAAAGCTGTCCATCATTGCCCGGCCTAGCACAATAACGGCCTCCAGTTACGCGTATCTCATTCTATGATCACTAAGACTTCACCCCCTCCCCCCTCCAATCGCCGCCCACAGGGTCTGGTGGACATGTTGCCCCAGCTGCCTGCGCTGCGTCTGGTGCTGCCCCCTGAGACGCTGTCCTGGCGGCTGCAGCTGATCCAGCAGGGCATTGACTGGATGAAGCCGCGCTACAAGGAGGTGAAGCAGCGGGCCATCATCCTGGGCAGTGACAGGGACATGCTCATACCCAGTGCAGAGGAGGCGGAGCGGCTGCGCAAGGCACTGCCACGTGCACGCAGCAGGCAAGGTGGCTGGATTGGGGGTTCTTCTAGCTAGCTAGCCAGCTCACTCAGCAAGCAAGCGACCCCTTCTCCCAACTAGCTAGCTCACCCTGATATGTTCTTCAAACACCTCCCAGCCAGATACGCCTGGGAGGTCTTTGAAGAACATATCAGGGTGAGCTAGCTAGTTGGGAGAAGGGGTGATTGCTTGCTGAGTGAGCTAGGTATGCGCTTGCGTTGAATGAGATGCGTGTACAGCTTGCCTTTGTTGCAATCGGCTCGTACTGCAGTCAAAGATGCGTATGCAACAAACAACGTTGATGTTGCTGCCGTTTGTTGCACTTCTCAGGGTCCTGACCAACGGCAGCCACGCCCCTTTGATGAAGGCTGGTGGTGACC
Source organism: Desmodesmus armatus (assembly GCA_007449985.2). Lineage (NCBI taxonomy): Eukaryota > Viridiplantae > Chlorophyta > Chlorophyceae > Sphaeropleales > Scenedesmaceae > Desmodesmus > Desmodesmus armatus. The sequence goes on from VIIQ02000561.1 coordinate 39,306, forward strand.
CGGTCAACATCCTATCGTAGTGTACTACTTACACTGCTGCACCAAAACTTCGCGCCAAGATTGATCCAGCAAACCGCCTGCTGTGTATCTGTCCTTCTGTGTGTCGCGCACAGGGTCCTGACCAACCGCAGCCACGCCCCCCTGATGGAGGCTGGCGTTGACCTGGTCAACATCCTGAAGGATGAGGGCTTCTATGTCACACGCCGCCAGCTGTCCAACGGCACAGCTTCACGCACAGCCACCGACGGTGGCGGTGCTGGCTTTGGCCGCCCTGTGCTAGCAGCTGCTTTGCCGAGAGGTGGAAAAGGATACTGAGGGCTTTGTGTCTACCATCAGCAAGCTGACGAGCCCTGTGCTCCACGAATGAGGATGGGCAGGTCATCAGGGGCTTGTCTGGCAGGCCCACCACACGGCCACTGCTGCTGATCGGCAACCACCAGCTGTTTGCTGCAGGTAGGGTTGGATCCCGTTGGTTGAGCGTTGGGTTGATTCGTCTTCGTCTGTTTGAAGCAGCTTTCATTCTTTAGAGTCGGCCACAGCTGTGCTGTAATCTGCACACTTGTTGAGCACAAATGTTATAGCAGTGAAGGACTGAATGCGCTGTCATCGTCTCTTTTGCTGTCCTATTTCAACCCTGCAGACATGTACCCATGATCCAGGAGTTTGTTCAGGAGCTTGGAGTGCTGCCACGTGGCCTAGCCCACCCAGTAGTGTTTGCTGGGCCAGACGCCCTCACAGCAGCAGGTGCCAACGGCGGCATGGCCCAGGTTGGGGGCAACCAGAACCCGAGGGGATGGCAGGTGCCATGCAGTTTGGCAGCCTGTTGAGTACGTACGGTGCTGTGCCTGTGAGCGGCCGCCATGCACAAGCTGCTGGAGCAGGGGGAGAGGGCTGCTGTACCTGGAGGCGCCAGGGAGGTGAGTGTGCTTTGTGGCGTGTTTTGCGGGGGTTTAGGTCGCGTGTGCTGGTGGTTGCAAGGGCAGGTAATTTATGGGATTGTATGGCCAGTGAAGATCAACAGGCTGGCGCATAATCGCACGAACAGTGTTCGCCACCAGACTGTGCATGCAGTGCATGCAGTGTATGCATGCATATTGTACAGCAGCTCCATATTGTCTCGTCTTGAAGGCATAATTCCCAGCATGGCGGTCTGTTCCCATGTTCCCTGCTCCAGGCCGTGCGCGTGGGAGGCCTACAAGCTGATCTGGCCCAGCGCGCTGAGTTTGTGCGCATGGCCTGCAAGTTCGGCGCACCATCGTTCCCTTCGCTGCCATCGGCGCTGACGAGGCCGTCACAACTCACCTCAACGGAGACGAGCTAGAGCGCCTGCAGAAGTGCTGCCACAGCCGCCGCAGCTGCCACAGCTGCCGTTGGATTTGCCATTCTGCCGCGGCAGCAGAAGAAGGAGGAGATGAGTGCGGAGGAGCGCAGGGCGGCCAGTCAGTCATGACAGCACAGCCTCACCATGTTGCATTGACCTTGAAGGGCAGGTATTCTGGCGAGCAGGTTGCCTGCCTGCTTGTACCTGCAGATGCACCACAACAGCACCAGCAGAACACGGCAGCAGATGTCAGGCAAGCCATCGCCTTCACTGGGTGACACGCCACCCCTCGCAAACTAAGCCATGCTCAAGTGCCCTGCTTCCTGCTGCACCCCCTCCCTCCTTGCCACCTCCAACCCCCCTCAATTTCCCAGCCAAGCAGCGGCATCACCACCTCACCCCACAGGTTCCCTGTCCCTTTGCCCTCCCCCTGTCCTGGCTCTCGGTCCCCAATTGCCCTAACTCCCCTGTCCCTGACCCCTCAACACCTCTCTTACCCTCTGGACACCTTGGCCCCCTGACTCTCTCGTACCCCCTGACCCCCTGACCTCCCCCCCCCCCCCCGGCTTCTGCGTGACTCATCCCCACCTGCTGCTGTAGTTGACAGGGATGCGTCGCTCTGCCTCCTGCACATAATGATGCCCAGGGTGGTCAGGAAGAAGGCTACCGCATAGATTGCGATGTTGCCAGGGTCTGACTCAGTGCTCTGGGCCAGCAGTGCCCCTACACTGGTGGGCAGGCTGGAGGCAATGTTGGCAAAGATCAGAACGCTGGTACCGTTACAAGCTTCAACTCGCTGATTGTGTCTGCAGGGCAGCAGCAGCACAGCAGCAGGAGTGGCAGCAGCAGCAACAAGTCAAGGTTTAGGACCGCGCACCAGCAATGTGGGTATAGTGAGCACAAACCTACACTGTGCCAAAGAGTATGTTGAAAGTGACTGTCAGAAGCCACACAGCTGTGCATGGTCAAACACAACCATTGCGGACTTGCAGCCGATAGGCCACCCTGGCTTCCTAAGGTACATGCATGATCATATCAGATGCCTCTTGCTGCTGCTGGGTGTTTTCCGGCTATAACTTCTGGATGCTGCCATAGGGGCTGGTTCAACAGGTGCTGCACTGTCCCTCCCTTCCATCCCCCGCTAATCCCCCCTCCCCCCGGGCCGCCTGCACTGCTTTGCCCTGCACCACCCTCCCCATATCCCCACCTGCCACATAGATGAGTGCCATTGCTCCTGCCACCAGACATACTGCTGCCAAACAGCCACTCGGGCGAGAAGTCCGTCACATACGGCCTGATGTAGGTCAACTGGCCAACAGCCTGCAGCACAGCATTACACAGCAGACATAATCATTCAGCACACAGGCTCAACTGCAGCCCCCAACTTGGAAGTCACTACTGCTTGGTGGCCCTGCACACAGCCTCACCCTTTGCCTATGTAGAACCTCACGACCGCACCACATTGTCCCAGTGTCCAGCACCGCTGGCCCGGCTGTTGGTGCCATGT